>JARFJB010000218.1:11930000-11931967 GCA_036346205.1 Vesta saturnalis | reverse complement strand
CCACCACTCCCACCACACCCAACACACACCACACACCAAACTCACACCCCACAACAACCTCACACACCACACACTCACACTCACACCACACACTCACAATCACAATCAACCCACACTCACACACTCACACACTCACACCTCACACCACACTCACACACTCACACTCACCACACCACCACACCTCACACACTCACACACACCACACCACACACACACACCACACACTCACACACCACACACCACACACCACACCACACACTCACACACTCACACACACACACCACACACACTCACACCTCACACACCACACACTCACACACTCACACACCACACACACCCACCACACACACACCACACCTCACACACACACACACCTCACACACCACACACTCACACCCACACACACCACACACACACACCACACACTCAACACCACACACCACACCACACACACACACACACACACACACACACACACCACACACCACACACACACCCCACACCACCACACTCACACCTCCACACCACCACACACTCACACACCACCACACACCACACACTCACACACTCACACACCACACACACACACACACCACACACACACACACCACACCACACACACCACACACCACACACACACACACACACACACAACCACCACACCACACACACACACACACACTCACACAACCACACTCCACACACCACATCACCTCACACACACACCACACATCACACATCAACACTCACACACCCACCCACACACTCACACACCCACACTCACACCACACACTCACACACATCAACCACACACACTCACACACACACACCTCACACACCACACACCACACACCACTCACACCACACACTCACACACCACACACACCACACACCACACACACACAACACTCACACACAATACACTCACACAACCACACACCACACCATCACCACACACCTCACACCACACACCACACCACACACCACACCACACACACTCACACACACTCACACCTCACACACACACACACACACTCACACACTCACCACTCCCCACACACCACACACTCACACCTCACACCCCACACACCACACTCCACACTCCACACTCACACACTCACACACCACACACACTCACACTCACACACTCACACACCACACACTCACACACTCCACACCACACACTCACACACTCACACACTCACACACAACCACACACTCACACCACACACTCACACACCACACACACACTCACACACTCACCCACACCTCACACACCAACACTCACACACTCACACCTCACACACCCACACTCTCACCTCACACCACCACACACACTCACACACACACACACACCACACACTCACACACCACACACCTCACACACTCACACACTCACACCACACCACACACACTCACACACTCACACACACACACACACCACACACACACACACACACCACACACTCACACACTCACACACCTCACACCACCACACTCACACACTCACACCACACACCACACACCCACACCACACACCACACACACACACACACCACCACACCTCACACACTCACACCACCACACCTCACCAAACGCACACATCACACTCACACACACACCACACAAATACACCGCACACACACACACCACACCACACACACACACACACACCCACACACTCACATACACTCAAACCACCACACCACACCCACACACACACACACACCACACACTCACACACTCACACACCACACCACACACTCACACCACACACCACACACACACTCACACACTCACACACCCACACACACCCTCCCACACCACACACTACACACTCACACCACACACCACACACACACTCACACACTCACACCTCACACACACACCTCACACCACACACCACACACACACCCACACACACACACACACACACACACACACACACACTCACACACACTCACACC
>JARFJB010000218.1:11835000-11927500 GCA_036346205.1 Vesta saturnalis | reverse complement strand
AGCCTTAAATATTAAAGTAGCATTTGCCATTAAGCAACAAATGTAGTTAGTAATTTTTGGACTATCTAAAAGAAGCACTACGAGTCAAAACGAAAAATCTAATATATTACTTATATTCTTAGCAAAAAAAAAAAAATTAAATATAGTAAATTGAAACATATAGTAACCCCAAAACTTAGTAGCTAGGTTAATGTAGTTTAAGTTAACTGTAGCTAAATACCAATAATTGAAATACCCAGTCTAATATTGTAATAAATAATGTTTAAATGTGGATAACTCAAAGCCAAGCGGTTGGTGTAAATTGAGAAGCGTCAAGATTTAAAGAAGATGTATGATTTCGGTTTGTAATGATTATTACATGGTCCACCCTCAAGGTACTAGATTTTATTGAATGGAACTGTACATGTGTATATTAGCACAGTGTTTCAACAGTAAATTTATAAGCATGATTGTCAATCATGCGCTACCATTATGTCTAGTAGCTAGACAACAGCTTCTAATAAATTAATAGTGATAATAATAACACAAATATAAGACATCAAGGTTAAACGCATTCACCTGTACAGAGATTTATCTATTTACAAGACCCTAAACAATTGAATGAAAGGTTGTTTGTATAAAATTGACCCCATTTGACATATACAGATGGTTATTTTACAAGCAAGTACTCATAAAGTTATGGATTAAATAGCAACTCAAAATTTAGCATCAATAAAATACGGCCTCTGTGCATTAATATAGATGGAGGTTTATGTGTTGGAAATAGTTTAGTCTTAAAGGTACCAGTAGCTAAACAAAAAGGATAGTACGTTCCTATAGGAAAATCATTAATTGGGAAAGTTTATGTTCGTAGACGAAATAGATAATAGAAACGTTTCTTAAATACCTTACTCCGTGCAATGCGAAATTTAATAGCACCAATGTATTAACGGTATTATATTGACTTTAAGATATTAGTGCTACTAGAACTCTCCAATTATATCGATGGTGGCTGTTAAGTTATGTTGATGGCTAGAATTAAAGAACGTTCTATAACAAAGAAGAAAAACTCAAAGCTCACTTGACATGTCTTGAACGAAACCGCTTGAAGGGAACTAAGCAATTATTTCATATAAAATCGACAACGTCAATGGATTAAATAAAATCCAGAAAACGTTTAAACTTCTTCAGGAATTAAAATGTCACAATCTTAAATCAAATTAAAAAAGAACAATTGAACTTTGTACCGATTATTGCAAACTGCCAAACTGCAAAATACCAGTGACCACAAATCATAACAATAGATGTTATGTACGACCAATTAATTCAATAACAGGAAATTATGTAATACTGAAAAGTAATATAATTAAGGAAATGCTTAACGACGAAATTACAGAAGCATCCATAAACTAATGATTTTAACAGCTATTAAACTCCTAATGTTACAGTATAAGTAACAAACTTGCTTATTTAAAATTTCTTTACATTGGAAACATATTTGTTTGTTTAGTTTTCAAAGATCTTAAGGGACAAGCATTCCCTTGTCCGTTAAGATATTGAAATTTAAATATTATCTAATAATTGACAGTATTTAATTTTTTTTAGATGGAGGGCAGCATTTTTGAGATATACACAGTATTGTTTGATTTAATTGGATTGCCAATAAGGAGCCATGAAAGCAAGCTATATGCAGTTTATTCTATACTTGTTCGGGTTCTTATGTTTACTCTTTTTGCGAACGTTTTAATGACCTTATTTCAAAATTTGAATAACACCCGTATTTTAATCGAAACTTTAGCTGTTGGAGGAGCAATCTGCTTAGGGATTGTAAAGTATATCAGTATTTGGTTTGTGCTAGATGATTTCAAAGATAATTTAAAATTGTTAGACAGTGAAATTTTTGCAAGAAGTAAAGAACAAAGTGGTAAAAAAGAACAAAAATTAAAGAAGAAATGTGAATTCTTTTTAGCGTGTAATTTCTTTGTTTTAAATTGGATTCCATTGGCGTATGTAATAGTGGCAAACATTCCAATTATAAAACAGAGAAGAAATAATCCTACAAATTGGACCTTACCGTTTGGTGCAGTTCCATTTTTTGATCTTGCAAAAAGCCCAAATTACGAAATTGCTTTATGTTATCAAAACGTTGCAAGCTTTCTGTTATATACCACGTACACTGTATCTCTCGCAGCCTGTTCTTCTGTAGTTACGCGCTTATCATTCCAATGCAGAATATTACAAGACTGTATTAGAGGAGTTATAGCCAATAGGAAATCGAAAATGAGATCTAACAACGATGATGGAACGATATTGGAATGGAAGTATCTCAAGGATGACGTTAGAAGTATTGTCTTTTACCACAACGCCATTACAAACCTTGCTCAAAAGTTTTCAGATGTTTTTAGTATAATATACCTGATAGACTATGGTACATTCGTAGCTATCATTAGTTGTTACTTATACTATGCCCTTTTGGTAGGTATTGCCTTTCTTTAACTAATGTTACCTAAGTTATTTTTAGCTTAACCCATTAAGCATCAACTTCGTCCGAATAGTTTGCACGTCGACGAATGGTGTTATATTAGCTTTTATCGCTGCTTATTGGCCTGACGCATTTGTGACTTCATATTCAGGTATTGGTGATGCTTGTTATGACGTTGATTTTGTTCACACGGATCAACGTTTTCAAAAAGCGTTAATATCTATTATGCAGAGATCGCAAAAGCCAGTTTGTTTTACGATTGGAAATGTCACAAAACTAACATGTGCGACATTTATATCGGTAAGTTTTTAAATGTAATTATTATTATTCTTCATTAAATAATTAATAATAAATAATTGTTCCGTTTTTTCAACTTATTTTGTTAATACTAAAAATTACATTTTGGTCCGTGGAGTAAATTGGAAAATGCTTCTGTCACCGATTGTTGGAGTGTTTCTCATCCTATAATTAGTGTGCAGAAACACCATCGTGCACGAATCAACCTCATTTTTTATTATCAGTGTAATATCCTTGAATTAACCAAAAAATTTGCTTTATAAAAATTCTAGCTTTATTCCCTATTCAATTTAGAGGCAGCCCCAACAACGTCTATAGTATTTGATAAGGAGATTGGACGAATCTGGTAATCTATAAATCACCTCACTAACAGTTCAAAACCCTATAAAGGAGTACGATTAGGTAGTCAGGTTAGCAGTCCAGCTTTCGTAGAAAACGGTGCTGTTCTATACTCTTTTAAAGATGGCGAAAAAGGAAATAAGAAAAAGTTATGATGAGATTTGCAAACGTACAGTACAAGGTCTTTTGGTGTAGCGTTAATATAAGATCTGAAGCAATACATGTAGAACTTGCATGGCACATTACGAATAAAAAAAAATAGGAAAATGTCACTATCTTTCAGAAAAAAAATGGTAATGGTAATAAAACAGACAACCAGGCATAAATAACTATAAATGCTCCCAAAAATGTAAATGTAAGAACGTACGAAAGCAGATTTATGTCAAGAAATGCAAAACTCAATGTCAACAGAAAAATATCTAATAATAAACTACCTATCAAAATTCGCTTTAAAGAACATTTAGCTCATATAAAATACAAACGCTGGGACAAGTCTGCCGTAGCCCTACATATGTTTGATAAAAATCATGTAGTAGATATGGTATCTTTAATCAACCATGTTAGTAATAAGCATGAACCTGATTGTTATGAATAGAGATCTTTAAACACAAACAAATTCTAATGAATTATGACGATCCAAGACCTTTAGCCTACTCAGAACTCATTAAACTTTCATAACTTTCACTTACACTTTCACCAGATACGCAACGAAGCGTTACTCGCTGTTGGTATACACACACACACACACACACACACACACACACACACACACACACACACACACACGCACGCACGCACGCACGCACGCACGCACGCACGCACGCACGCACGCACGCACTCACGCACGCACGCACGCACGCACGCACGCACGCACGCACGCACACACACACACACACACACGCAAACACACACACACACACATACAGTGCGTTCAATATGATCAGACGCACTCAATAACTCGTTTGTATTGCGTTTCACAAGAAAGTGTTTAAATAGTATTTTATTCATTTGCAAATACTCTATTAAGTGCTTGGTTTAGATAATTTTTTAAGCTTCCGGTTTGAGCGGAAGCGCACATAATTTTATTTTTTTAAATCACACTATATATATTTTTGCATTTTTGCATTGCCTATTTTGTTCTCAATACATACGTATAAAAGTCTTATAGGGTTTTATAAAACAAAATTAGAGAAAAATGCCATCGAAAGCACTTAATAAAAAACTATTTAAACACTTTCTTGTGAAACGCAATACAAAAGAGTTATTGAGTGCGTCCGATTATATTGAACGCACTGTATATATATATATATATATATATATATATATATATATATATCTATGTGAAATTTGATTGATTCTTCACTGATCAATCACGACTTTTTAAAAATAGAGGAATTATCGACAACATTTTAATCAGGTACTATTCTTAATAATTGTCCTGTATTTACATCTCGATTTAATGTTTAAGAGGAAGCTGACTCTTATGATTACGTTAACTGTCTTGATATGATTTGCAGATGCATAAATTATTATTTAACTTTATGTACTAATTCACTGTACAATGATGGTTTTATTTCATATTGAATGTCTCACATATTTCCTTTGCACTAATTGTGAAGTTTTTATAATTAAATTAAACCCTTTTACTTCCTGTAATATTTGAAATGTTGCAGTATTTACATACATTTGAATTTCTGATAACGCAAGAGTTCAGCACACAAATTTCTAATCGTTAAATGAATTGTAAAACAAATAATATGGCACTATTTTTATTGTTTTTGGCCAGAGATCACATTATGACTAACAACTCGCAAAATACGTACACAACCAAATATAGATTTGAAATAACTCCCTTATTATATAATTGGTAGTAGAAGTGAGGCACTATGCGCCATCTTGGATTTTGACATCACAAGGTGCCTCACGTGGGAGACCGTATTTTTCACCCATATGGTTTCTTTCCAGAGGCCTTTTTCAACCCTTGATGGAATTTTCATCCCTAATTAAGGCCTTTTTGTTTTTACTCGCTTACCTAAGGGGCATATTATTTCATCCCTTATTTTATGGCCGCCCACGTGTGAGCTCGAGCTCGTATTTTCCACCCTTATTTTTTATGGTTTTTTTTGGAGACCTTTTTCAATCCTTGATGGAATTTTCAGCCCTAATTAAGGCCCAATGGTTTCTTTTCGGTGGTCATTTTCAACCCCTTGATTGAACTTTCAACCCTGATTATTTTTGTTTTTATTAAGAGCCCTTTTGATGGGAAGCCCCTGGGGGTTAGGAAATTGTGCGTATTCTTTTAATTCGTATCTACAGATTGTAACCTTACGAAATTTTATTTATACATTGGGGTTGTATTCTAACAAGGGGCCCTAATGCTAACTTGTAAGACAGGTGTAGGCCTTCGCCCCATTGCTGTGGCTCCTTGGTGTATGTGAGCTCTAACCTAATTTTATAAGACAAGTGTAGGCATTCGCCCCTGTCGCGGTCTTTTTGGTGTAGTTGTATGTGAGCCCTAACCTAATTTTAAAAGACAAGTGTAGGTCTTCGCCCCCTGTCGCGACCCCCTTGGTGTAATTGTATGTGAACCCTAACCTAATTTTATAAGACAAGTGTAGGCCTTAGCCTCTGTCATGGGCCCCTGGTTGGAAATGGTATGGAGCCCTAACCTTATAAGACATGTGTAGGCTTTCGCTCACTGTCGTGGCCCTCTGGTTGGAAATGGTATTTGTTTTTGTAGGTTATGACTGGTAATTTGAAGTTGTATTCTAATAAGGAGGCCTAATGCTATCTTGTAACACAGATATAGGGCTTCGCAACTTACTGTTGGGACTTCGCCCCGTGACCCCTTGAAGTAAAATTTGAATTTGTATTCTAATAAGGAGGCCCTATTGCTATCTTGTTAGATCGGTGTATGAACTTGTATTAGGGTTAGATCTTGCGTGGGAAATTTGAAGGACAGTAATTATTGAACACTTATTTTTATTGTAAATATCACAATTAAAACATCCTCAGTGAGTTATAAAAAAAATTACTGGCATTCAGATTATTCTCTAATGAAACAAGAATTTTTTATTAAGTTAATTAATTACATAACATAGTTATTACAATATTGTTTTCTAAATGAATATTAACACTGATAGTTTTACCTGTTGATCCTAATGTATTGAAATATGTTTAATATCCATCCGTTCGTTAAATTGTTATATATTGTACACCTTAAAATTTTTAAAGAAACTTGTTACGTATAGATTAGATGCGTTTTATAGCTGTAATTAAAAATCTGTACGAGTAAATAAAATGAAGGGTTAAAAGCACACGTACCAGCTCTGTACTGAAAGAACTTTTTGGAGAATTGGTTCACTGCTTTGTGTTACTCATCTAATCAAACTAAGTCACTTATTACGTTTTTACTTATGCATAGTTGATATATAACTGGTTCTCTGCCAGTAAAAGTAAATTTTTTTAAAGCGATTTGAAAAATACTCATATTGTACATATAGACACACAAATTGTTTATTGAAACGCATTCACTAACAGTTATAAAAACCTCATTAAAAGGGCTAGAAAGTAATAATTACGTGTGCAACATACAGTTAAAATTGAACGTGTACTTCCCCATATTATTTTTATTAGAGTTTTTAAACTTTTATTACCATGATTGTTATTAAAATTATCACATCTCTATTAATGATCAATTTTGATATAAAAGGATGCCTAAAATTTATCATTGCATTTTCAATTTTGATAAACCTTATTTCGGTTTGAGGATACAACCTTCAAAGCAATCAATCAAGCTAGATACATACGAATGTTTTAATTATATCCATTTAAACAACTGACTTCTATCAAAAAGAGGGTTGTGTCTTTTTAAAAAACCTTAGATTTTTATAAAACAAGACCGAACGTCCTAGTCGTTATTGAAAATACTCAACCACCTATGTACAGTATACAGTGCAATAACAAATATAATTCTACTCATTACTTTAAAAATAAATGTGTAATTAAGAGCTGGTTGGTATACATCAAAATGTTATTTTTTAACATGCAATTTAAACACGCGTTGAATAAGCGGTCTTGCTTGCTTATATGTTTTATTTACACAGACCTTTTGGGAATTTTATGTCAAGGGTCCGCGACAAGGGGCGAAGACCCGAGCGCAAGTTCCTAGGAACTGTATGTAGTTTTGAAATATACAGCTACGTGGAGCCATGATCAATCTCTATTACAGAAAAATGTTCGTTAGCTCATACACCACTAGATGGCCCCATAAACACTCTCAAAGTTCTATCAAGGGGTTGAAAATGACCACCGAAAAGAAACCATCGGGGTGGAAAATACGCCCTCAAGTAAGCGAGTAAAAACAAAAAAGGCCTTAATCAGGACTGAACATTCCATCAAGGATTGAAAAAGGTCTCCAAAAAGAAACCATAAAAAGTAAGGGTGGAAAATACGAACTCACACGTGGGCGGCAACAAAATAAGGGGTGAAAGGATACGCCCCTCAAGCAAGCGAGTAAAACAAAAAGGCCTTAATTAGGGATGAAAATTCCATCAAGAGTTGAAAAAAGCCTCTGGAAAGAAACCATAGGGGTGGAAAATATGGTCTCTCACGTGGGGCATCCTTGTGACGTCAAAATCTAAGATGGCGCATGGTGCCTCACTTCTACTACTGGTAACGCGAGATTTTAATTTTAATAGATTACAAATTACAAAACGTTTTTCTGCTATTCCTGAGGATGGCCTCTTTAACAGTCTCGCGAGAACATCAGTTCAAGACTAAGACTTTCCCTTCTGATAAGTTTCTTAAATACTTGAATATTCCCTTTTCGTGCGTGTTTTCAAATTAATCAATAACAAAATTTAAATAGGGTGAAATGGACTTCTATAACTAATGTCATATCCATTTTGAAAAGTGCCAAGCTATCCTTCTTGTATATTTACACAATAACTTTTTCTATATCCCCAAATAATTCTTTACTTCCAACATTTGTTAGTTTGTAATTTTTGTTATTTAAATTAAAACTACACCAATTAACATTTTTACCAGATTTTCTGAAAAATAAATTTAAAGGCATGTCATTTGCAAAACTAAAATATAAATCTTATTAAACAGCACGTGAGTCACTAAACGCATATTAATTTATATCTTTTATAAATTTTATCAAATTTAGGAATATTCCAACTGCTAAATGCTGCCTTCATTTGTAGCATTTTAACTTACTTTTCAATCACACTTTATCAGTAGCGCCCGTTACTTTCTAAAATTTATGAATTAAATTTGAAAATTCTCATTCATATAGAATACTTGATTATGCTCCCGTTAGAATTGTTTAACACTCTAAACGTTATTTCATCTAACTTAATTTTACTTTACAAATAAATAATAAAAGCATAAACTGAATACATAACGTCAGAGTTGTATCACTTCAACAAGCAGACGCATTTAAAAACTCAGCGGTTTTAATACTCGTAAACAGAACGAGAATCAGAAATCAATAGAACAAATAATCCAGAGCGCTAGATAGGTTATTAGAGCACTATATTCGGTGTGGTGGGGTAAACAGATAAGTAAAAAGAACAAAAAAGAATAGGCAAAGTTAAGGCCGAGTCAGTTTTCGTTTATGGCAGTAAAGTGTGAACAATTGAAGAAGAAGATAAACGAAAGCTAATTGCAATTGGATTGTATTACCAACGAAGTAGCACAAGGGTACCAAGGATAGAGACAAGATGACATGAAGAAATCATTGATATTGTGTCCACTGAGAAAACGGTAGCTGAAAGAATATAAATACGAGCTTTTGTTATTTGTACAGAAAACTAGAATCCACCATTGCTGGGAAAGCTGAGACAATAGAGTCATAGAAGCTGCTAGTACATTCTTGGAAAGATTGTGAAACATTATTCCTTAAGTGGTGTGTAAAAGCTAGCGTGAAACTAGATGTCTTTTAAGAAGTCATGTGGAGGAAGAAATATATTTTGAAAAATCTCTCTCGAGGCATCCAGACTTTTGCAATATTTTACTATCTCTTGAAGTCCATTTCAACTATTTTTCTTATTGTTGTATACCACAACATGATATGAACAGAAAGTGATGCTAAAATAATATTGATGTATATTTACAGATTATAAAGGCGGCGTACGCCTTTTTTATGTTCCTGTATCAGACACAAGATGAAAAAAAGTGAACACAGAATTAAACAAGTAGCCGGCAAATTTATTAAACAATAGTGTTGTAATTATGTTAGAGAATCCGTAGAAAATAGAATTAAGCAATTCATTTACAAAGAAGGGCAATTTTTCGTTTTTGTGAAACACCAGTAATAGTATTTATTGTAAACTTACTTGTAATAAGCGAGTAGATTAGAAAACGTTCTGTGTAGCGCGTGCAAAACTGTGATAACAGCTAAGGTTAAAGTAAATGCAAACTATAACTTCCTGAGGGCAACTCTGAGATGGGTGAAGCCTAGTACGCTTATTGAATACACTAACGGCACGACTTGCGCGATCCATTCTAGTGTCTCTTAGTGCTTTTTAGCTTGAATTAGCACGACCGGCCGTTTTACAGAAAATCGTCACCTCCTTGTGCAGTGTAGGCTAGTTACCCTTATTAAGAGCACCAATGTATCATGAAACAATAAGATCGGTTGTTTGCAACCAAACTACTCCTCCCTGTGTTTCTTATCCTAATTATATGTACTAACTACGTAGCTAGCGTAAACTATTAGTGTTTTATTAGTAGCCCTTAGTACACTTATTAGGAGCACTACCAATGCTTTGAAAGTTTTATAAATTGTCTCAGCACGACTGGTCGTTTACAAGAAAAGAGCGCCCTCTGTTGCAATACTAGCTTTTTACCCTAATTGATATAATCAATGCACTGGGTTAGTAATTTGCTAGTGCCTTTCAGTGCATTGTAGGTAGAATTCATGACCTATAGTTTCGAGAAAGAGCCACTTTCTTTTGCAGTTATGGCATTATAAGCTTATTGTAAGTACTCTGGTGCATACTATTAGTGCTCGTTCGTGAATTTGGTGCTTAATAGCTTGAATTAACAGGACTATCCGTTAATGCTTTCAATAAGTGTAAATCCAACAGTAAACAATCGTTTGGCTGTTACCGCCTTCTCGTATTTCTCAGCTTTGTGGAGTATTGTACTAGTTGAAAAACCTAGTCTACCAAATGTTTACCCACAGCTTTTTCGAGATCTGGACGGTAGATTTAATTGTTTTATGCTAAACGCAAACTACGACCTTGTTACAAGCATGTATAAAATGGCAACAAAGAAAACCTTAATGTAGAGCCTGGCTCAAGTTAGACTAATTATGTACAACAAAGAAAATGTAGAGGGTTGTTCAAGTAGTGTCAGTTTTTGAAACAAGCCTATTTAGATATGTAGTATTAAAGCATTAACCAGCCCACCTTTTGGATTTTTAGGGGTAAGAAAATTTTTTTACGTAGATGCGTGAAGGATAAATAAAAGTTGTGGTCTTATTTTTCCGTAAGGAAGTTCTAAAAGGTAATCAGTTGTAGGCGTATGAAGTTCACTTACCCCTAAGGATTCTTACAAGAAAATGAACTACCCAATAAACTCAAATGAGTTTGCGGATGTGCATTTTATGTTAAAAGTTACATCTATATTCGCGGTAATATTATGTATTCTTAACCATCTATAAAAATATATTGTCATCTTTAAAGAGTCTATATTGTAACACATTCTTCTTTGTTTGGCCATAAACGATCCAACGTTGTCACACGATTGTGTTGGATTTGTCAAAATTGGAAGGTCTGTGTCGTGTTAATTTGCATTGAGCTGCAAACTATTGCCGTAGATTGTAAAGCTATCTTAGATTGATTCATAACAACAATTTATGTTCGACGTTGTTCGGCAAAGTTTGGTCGTGTACGGCCACTAATAAAGTAATAAAACCATACAATTATGCATGTTATGTTTAGATACTGTTTATCAAGCGTGTAATTTGAAAGTACTAATAAAGACACCATTTATTCTATGATTATTTAGTGGTATAAAAATAAAGTTACGTCGCTAATAATTTAGTTTTATATTTCCCGTATTAGCTATTAACAAAGAAATAATTGCAGCCTGGTGATCTACCGATTCTCTCAATGGTAATAGTTGTACAAGAGACTCCCTTGTTACCATTCTACCCTTTGAAAACCTGATCAGAGTATACCATCTTGACCTGTTTAACTTAAACACAATTTAAACAAAAAACTTTAAACCGAGGGAATGCCTTACTGATAGTACGAACGGATTGATCACCTGGAAGTAGTAGAATTACTAATGCGAACTAAATAGATATAATACTGATGCCGAAAATTGATCAAACCTAAAAATATAATTAAAATAGAGAAAGTTTTGTATGTCAAAAAGATACGAATAGTTATGACCTAAAACAAAACTTAGGTTCTAATCTATAACAAATAAAAAATATTAAAAATAAATTCGTTTTCTTCCGGAAGGTAACTTAGACAAAGAGAAATAGTCGCTTAAATAAAAAGGTAAGTTTGCACAACGGCACCACCGTAGCTGTATTCAGTAAGTGTATCAGTCAGGCAACACTCAGTTTTTTATAGGTTAAATAATGAAAATACTACAAAAATTGAGAAAGTTGTACTTTAATATTACACGTAATCTTAATAAACAATAAAATAACTGTGTTTATTTGTATATTTATAAAACAAAATAATATCTGCTGATTAATTTCAGCATAAAAGCAAATAAAATAATACTTAACCTTTCGCAAAGCCTTACGATAGTAAACTAATTCTTAATTGATACATAAACTATACATAACATATAACCTATCTTTGAGTAGAATTATTTCAAAATGAAAGAAGATTGAATCTGTATAACTTCAATGCAATAACAAAGTTTAGTTTGAACTACGTCAACAAATACTACGAATGTAAGGTTATGCACTCAAATCTTTTTTTACCTAAGGTAAAGGTAAACGTAAGGTATGCTCGAACCAGCGCAACCAGCACAGATGGTGTGGTTATCAAAGCAGGCGTAACTTACTTCGTCTTCATATTTCATGACATAAAAACAAAGAACAAATTGCATCATCCAAAGTACTATGTGAACGCCATTTTTTTCTTGACGTCATTCGACCACGTTTTCTTCATATGAGATAGAACCTTATATCATAAATTATAAATGATACGAAATTTCTTAACTCAAGGTAAGGTTTTTCTAAACACAAGGGAGGGTTTTCCCCATTAAACATAATCAACTAATACAAAAATGTAATTAAAATTAGTTGCATACTTTGTACAGGGAAGAAACTTAAGATACGACATGCATTGGAACGAAGAAGGAACGGAAATAAAGGCAGATTTGCCTTGCACATAGAACAAAATTGATGTGGCTAAATACCCATTATATTCCATAGAAATATTGACATGGATATTGGTAATTATATACACTAATAAAAAATATCGACATATCGAAATAAGTTAGATTCCGTATATATGCATTTTTTTTTCTTCGTTGTCAAATTGAGTTTTATAGTAAATTTGTTTAACGTGTGTTGCGACCTTTAGGAATGATAGGTGTGTGGCGAGCTTTAGTTTTTTTTGTTTGTGAAATTATTATTCCGTAATTTAGGTTGTTTTTCCTCGTTTATAGAAGTTTGAGTAACGTTTATGTGTATATAAGTTTAATTAGGGTTTATTTCGTTTGATTCCCGTAAAATGTAACGGAAAGTTTTGTAAAATGACGTAACTGATAGAAATAGTGTAGGTTTATATATGTATGATGTCATGTTGGCGACATAAAGACGCTTAAGTATAGTTGTTCAGTTTATTGTTGAGTATGTTGGTTTTAAATCATAGAGATTGAATGTGGGACTGATTGTTTGCACTTGAAAAAAAATATAGAGATGCTTTGAACATTACTTTTGCAGTCGTTTAAAATTTTGGAAAATTACCGAATCGTTACGGACGAAAACGAAGTTTGTGTGTATCTTCTCCTTCCGCCTTTTAATTGGTGGAATTAAATTAGATAAGATTTTTTTTGAGTGGTGGGATTCAAAATTTCAAGATGGATTTTTGGTTGTAATTTTGGGATTCTAAAATTGACTGCGCTCTCATGTACTAGTACGGTGCCGTTTATTGTTACGCTTTAAGGGGTGGTTTAGAATGTCAATATATTGGACCTTGTGGTGTTTAACGAACGTACTCTTTTGTGTAGTAAGGGTAGTTAAGCTACTTCTGAAGAAGACCTGTAAAGGGATATTATTAAAATTGTTTATTCACCAAAGGATTATACCTAGTGCCGATTTCGATCTTACGTAAAGTTACCTAGAGGACATCGTCGTGTTTTATTAGTGCTTCGGTGAACTCTTTGGTTTACATAGCTTCTGCGGATTTTAACATTAACGTTCTTGTAGTGCCTCTTATTTACCGTACAAAGCGTGTTTAAGGATAAAGAAACTTTCGCAATATATTAAAAATTATAGTTATTTAAATCAAGTTATGAACCTTTTGGATTGTTAGTGGAAATAAAAGCATTTAAAAGCTAAAAGTTTTAAAGCATATTGAGTGCTCAAATTAGTATTTTAAAAGAAGTTTTTAATTAATGCAGTAACATTTTAACGAGTTTAAATCAAGAAATCGTTTGTGTATAAAAGAACAATAGTCAACATTTCATTCATCATTTTTGCCAGACCAGCAAGATTTCATTTCCGTTATAGCAGTAACCGACCCTCATTTTCTATTGTAACACAGGAGAGGTGTAATTCTAGACCTTAAGGTAACATAATATTGTTTTATATATATATATATATATATATATATATATATATATATATATATATATATATATATATGTATAGGTTAAACCAGCATTCTGATCGGACATCCTGTCGCCTTTTAAGACTTTGTATTTTTTTTTGTTGATACGCATTATCGTATGTTTACCTTTTTATATTTATCCTTTTTTATTATTTTATTATAGCATTGTTAGGTTTTATAAATGTGTTTTAATTATGTGAAAACCCTTTTGTGTTACATAAAAGTTCTTTTTGCAAATTGCAAGTTACCGGTAATTTAGTGTTAACGTAACGAAGTGACAGTTTTTTTTTCCCTTTATTATTGAGTAATAGCGTTAATAATATTTAGTGTTTTATTTGATTTTTTTAGTTGAGTATTAATTCATTTAGAGTGAATTTTATAGCTTATTTTTTTTAGTTTTGTTTTGATTATTAGTTAATGCCTAATTAATTACACTGAGGTGTAATAACGTAAATTTATTGAGTGTTTATCACGCTTTTATTTGACAAGCGTGTAGTGCTTTTGAAGCCCTATTTCAGGTGGTTTGCTGAGTTGCTGTCCAGCACACCTGGGATTGATTGCTGATAGGTAAGCGTATGTTTTTTGTATGTTTAGACACTCTATGTACTCGTAATTTTGGCACGACATCCCTTATTTTGACTACCAAACATTCTGGCGCCCTTAACCGAATTGATTTTGTCTTCATCCCCTATTGTGACTTACGTACGTTTTACTATTCTGGATGTGCAAAATTTTTCAACATTTGACCTACACCCATACGCTGGCTAGTCGGGGCAAAAAGGCCAATTTTATCTGTAATCCCGTTCTACCATCCGTTTATACCGTTACAATACTGACGAATAAACAGAAAAAGGTTTTATACATATATTGGCCTATAACTTAACAATTCTAAAGATTTACACTTCTTATACGCTAAGATAATTACAACACGAAAACCAAACTATTACTTTCAAATAAAACAAAAATACAATTTTCGGTTAGTCTATTAAAACAAAAAATAAACGGACGCTCCTTGGCATGGCCACTACGGGCAGATTCCAACCCACTTGGGCTCCCTAAAATAATAAGTTGAAACTTCAGGCAGTAGTTTGAATACGTCTCTGACCAGTAGCTTGAACAAAAGAGTTAAATTTTTACTGTTAAAGAATGCAGGATAAAGTTTTATTGTTCGTTGAAATATTTTCAAAGAGATAAAGGTATAGAAGTACATGGTCTACACCTGAAAGTGAGGTAGGTCAGCGAGAGGAAGAAAATCGCTAGTTTTATGTTTGAAAGCTTGCCTACGTTTCAACAATTTTATGTCTCACTAATATGATACAGTTTTATCGTATTTTGATAATATTTCTAACGGGACCTGCTTAATTAACAGAATGATGTCCTAATTAGTTTTTAGTAATTAACAGAAAGGGTTATTCTTCTTTCGTTCAACTTTCTGCCCGTAATTAGAATAGACGAGCGGTCTGTCCACTGAGGTGATGGGAGAAATAGATACATACAGAATTTACTGGTTCTTTGCCAAAGAGGTAATTTGAAGGTGGAAATTGAGGTTTGTTGCTGTTCTCGTATTAAAGGGAACGATTTCTTTTTTTACATAGGGAGTTCAACTTTTGGGTCAAAGAAAGAAATGTTACCTGGTGAATGTATTAACTCGGGACTGCGTATACGGTGTTTAGACCTTCCGGAATGGTTAGTTGACTGGAATATTTATACAATTTTATAGAGATAGACTGGAAAAACTAAACGTTCTATGTAGTCTAGTATTAAAAATGCTTATCACAAAAATAGCTCTATAATATGGTCTTTATCGCGAAGTGAGATACTGGAAGGGCTCTCATTCATGACTTTAGAGAAGAAGGGGCAATTACGTTAAGTCAGGGAATTTAATTATTTACTTCTATTCAGGTAAATTTCTACGAATAGGAACTTGACGATATAAAATAATTGTGCCCATCCTAGTCTAGTTGATTGCTTTCCATTCGAGGACACTCGACGAATAGTAATTGGCCTGGGGCGGCGTGTAAACATATTTTGTTTGTAAATTTGTAAACACCATCCGCTATTAGACCTGGGCAGTCAGCTTCGTTGTACTTTTTGGCTTTCTCTGCCGCCGGCAGAATTTAGACAAGCAACAATTCTCTCTGACAGTGCAGGTAGACGACACCCGTTATGTTTCCTACAGGTGTTACTGTAGGTGATATAAAACACTTACGTACATGTAAAGGCGAGTTTTAGCCACAGACGACCAGGGTGTGCAGAATTCCTTATTTGGTAGCGCGCCTTGTGGTTAAATAGAAACCCGCTGAAGGCGGAATGGCTTTTGGTGGTGGCGTTAGGTCATAGATTGGCTATTGTTTAAGTAGTGGTACTGGACGGTTTTCTACATCCCATCTCTTCCTTTCACTTGAAATTATTCAATTGTTAAATTGCTTAATGAGCTACAAACTAATTAATTTAAAAAATGGGAAGTAGTTTCGGCTCTTTACAATGATAACAACTGCATTGTGAGCATTTGAAGCACTTTATTTGGGTTTGGTACGTCTTTTAAATCAAGATAATGGAAATCGTATAAGTGCAGATCCAATGTGGATTAACCAGATTTGTTGAAGTATGTCTAACTGAAAATAGAAAAGCTGAAAAAGAACGTTCAAATTATTTTATTCTAAATACGGTATTCCAAAAAACGTAGTGTCAGGCCAAGTAACAGAGTTCACGGCAAAAATTTTTAAAGGATAATAATAATAATAAAAGCATAAATCTAATTGGTTTAATTTCATATTGTAGTTACTTCAACTAATCATTCGTCATGGCGGACATTTTCTGCGATGTATTGAAATAATACTCAAAAAAATCATCACCTCGGGTCACCACTCAGGTAGTTCTGATTTGGAATGTAATTATGATTTACTCTCACTAATAATTGTTTCAATACGCCAAACAATAAGAAAAATAAATAAATCTGATTATCTCGAGTAAGCTCAATCCTTTTTTCCATTATGAAGTTTTGGTATAAAATGCAAATGTTAGTAGAATTTGAGTTTGGTCCACGCCAGGTACGATGTTTCTTAATTTAAATTATATGATAAAATTTTACACTTCTTTATCCTCATAACAAATAAATTAAGTTTCCAAACTTAATGTAACGAAAATATTTACTCTACTAAATTGAATGAAACCATCAATAAAGGTAAAATAATGTGACTGCTTACTAAAATTTCAAATTAAACATATTTATTAAATAGTAATTGTAGTTACATACATAATGTAAATTCTTATTTTATTCCTATCAACCCTGCTATCTAAGTTGTTTAAACTAAAAATACGAATACGGTTTAGTGTTCTTGTTTTTCAGTACTCAAATGATTTGCTTAAACAATCAATTTTTGCAACGCATTTGAAAAATTGAGTTATATATTAGCACGTGACCATTGCTTTGACTTTAAAATTATAAAGAACATCTTACTTATTTGATAATAATCCAATATTAATTAGGTTCTTCCTGCGTGAACGCACAACACTTAACTGTTGCATTCCAAAACTAGATGTATAAACAATGTTCCAATAAATTTATATTCTTTAACCTTACTTACTGGAATTCCATATTTGATGGCACTATTGTTTCTTCATATAATTAATTTCTCCATGCGTTGTCAAAACAACTTGTATCATCATCAAAAAAGAGTATGTAACTAAATAACAAACAAGTGAGTGTATAAAATCAACCTGTTCGTTCATTATAGATATATTTAACAAACGGCATTTTGACTCCCGGACGGTCCGGAATTTCGACAATTTAAAAATTTTCCGAGTGGCCCTGCTTATCTTGGATATAGGATATGTGTGTGTGTGTGTGTGTGTGTGTGTGTGTGTGTTATATATATATATATATATATATATATATATATATATATATATATATATATATATATATATATATATATATATATATATATATATATATATATATATATATATATATATATATATATAAACTTAAAGGAGTAGTTCCTCTCTTAAATATAAGCTGAGAAAATATACAGGGTGTCAAAGTTTTAAAAAATATAACAGTTTTTGGTTAAAACTCGTGTAAATTTAAATCGATTTGGATGAAACTCGGTATGAATAATGAACAAACAAAGATCTTTAATTTGGCTGTTTCAGATTTTCTAGATGTCTTCCAGTGGCGTAGATATTCAGGGTTGACGCCAGTTTTCCCTCCATATCTTTTACGCCACTGCATTTTTTTTTCAAATCTAAAAGTTTTTTTAATTTTAAATTTAATTTAGAATAAAAAATGGCTCTTGAAAAATTTTGATTAGAAGTTTATTTACAGAAGTATTTTAGATATTTGGGTCTTGCGTTTAAATTATTTAAAATTTTATCTTAAAAATGTCCTCCAGCATTTCCAAGTAACGTTATGAATTCAAGATAGCAGTAACGTTGGGAGGTAAAATAAAATCAAAAATGATCGCTTCCCTGATATTAACTGAGAGCCCTTCGTATCGACAACGTTTTCCTGATCGGCGGCATCCAAACCGTAAAATTTTCCAACGCATTCATGCGCGTTGAACAGTGACTGGGGTTCTCAAGCTTCTTGCACCCTTCGGACAAATGAGGCTCAGGGGAATGTTGCGTTTTGAAGAGGAGGTTTTAGAGGGCGTAGCAGAAAGTCCACCCACCAGCACTCGTGCCGTGATTGGCGACCACGTACGACGGTGGCGTGAGGGTTCCTGTGACTCCATATAAGGCTGTTGCGTGTTGAACGTACCATCACTCATGAAACATGCCTCATCCGAAAACATCATATCCGAATCAAAAGAAAACACAACTGCAGATCTATGGGAAAGTTCTGCTTTTTAAACGGATGTTGTCGGTCTTCATGTAAAACTCTCCAAACCGATATCTGAGAGGCACCATTATCGTGAGCCACGGTAGGAGTGCTGGTGGGTGGATTTTCTGCTACGCGCTTTAAAACCTCTTCTTCAAAACGCAACATTCGCCTGGGCTTCATTTGTGCAGGACGCTTGAGAACTCCAGTCACTCTTAAACGCGCATGAATGCGTTGGAAAATTTCACGGTTTGGATGCCGCCGATCAGGAAAACGTTGTCGATACAAACGAGCGGCTTTACTACTGTTCCCATTTGCAGCACCATAAATAAAATGCATATCTATTAATTCAGCAGGTGTGTAGTTTTTCATAATAATAAATAACACGAAACTGATGCACAACGAGCAAAAATCTCTTAACAGTACATAAATATTGACAACAGTAAATAAGTATGGCTATAAAAAAAACTACCTATGAAATTTATCAATGATTGACTGATTTTGTTAAAATACATTATTTTAATAATTTAGCTGTAAGACTGTAAAATACCTATAATATCTCTGTAAATAAGCTTCTAGTCAAAACTTTCCAAGAGCCATTTCCTTTTCTGAATTAAATTTAAAACTAAAGAAGTCTATTAGATTTGAAAAAAAATACAATGCCGTAAAGATACGGAGGGAAAAGTGGCGCCAAACCTGAATATTTACGCCACTACACAACTTGAAATAGCCAAATTAAAGATTTTTGTTTGTTTACTGTCCATGCTAAGTTTCATCAAAATCGGTTTATATTTAGACGAGTTATAACCAATAACTGTCACACTTCCTTAAACTTTGGCACCTGTACCTTTTAAACGAAAAGTTAGTTTGAGTTGAAATTTATTTCTTCAACTTATATTTAAGAGAGGAACTACCTCTTTAAGTTTGGTCCAATATCATTGAAACACCCTGTATATATATATATATATATATATATATATATATATATATATATATATATAAGTAGGAAGGTAATCTTGACTGTGTAATTCAAATTGATCAATTTATATTGAGGAAGCAGTCATCTATTAATATATTAATAGATGACTGCTTCCTCAATATAAATTGATCAATTATATATATATATATATATATATATATATATATATATATATATGTATAAAGGGTACTCTGCCACCTCAAAGGTAGATGTATAACGTTCGCTGTCACCTATATAACGTTGTCACCTCGAACTTTCGAGGTGACAACGTTTCGTAATTATTTTAAGATTAATGGGAAGTAGGAGGCCTGTTGACCCACTTCACGAAAAATGCGTTTGAGGTGACATAGTTGCTCTGATGGCTATTATTTGTCCCATTAGTTCGAGTGGTATATACCGGTGCTAGTGTCGCATTCTTGTAGTTGTAATAGCCTGTTTTATGTCACCTCAGTGTAAATAGTTTACAGCCCGCGCTTTGTCACCTCGAGATATTGACAACGCTGTAGAAAACATTTAATTGAAGCAGTGTGGTGCAGATAAGTGTGGTGCGATTTGTGCTTCAAAAACTTGATAATATTTTGATTACATGTCTTCTAGAACTAAATTACTGTTAAAGCTAGCTAAGGTAAGTGCATAGAGAATTGTTCTTGAGGTATTTCACTTCTTTTATACCCAATTAGTAACCTGAACTTTAACCCTTTATTAATATGTGCAAAAATACAATCGAAATTATTCTACAATAATTTATGATTATCATAAAAGTAAATGTTATTATACAATACAAAAAACAAAGGAATAAACAATAACAAAATGCAAGCTGCTGAGATAAATTCGTCAATCCCGCCAAAAATTTCCAACTCGGGTGTTGATTGTCGAATGTGGTTTTAATTCTAAGAAAGTGACGTAGCAATCTTTTAGAAATTCTGGCTCAACAAATTAATATTATATGGGCTTGGATAATTCATTATAGTGTACCTATGTGTTACAACCACACTAGGAGGATTCCCCACTGTTTGATTTATCGATAAAATTTATTTAATTTTTATAACATTTTCAAGACTTATTGGTTTAAATAATATAAGATACAATATAGTTCTAGTTTTAATTTATTATAAATAAATATTAGGT
The DNA here is from genome assembly GCA_036346205.1 of Vesta saturnalis. Lineage (NCBI taxonomy): Eukaryota > Metazoa > Arthropoda > Insecta > Coleoptera > Lampyridae > Vesta > Vesta saturnalis. Next base: position 11,906,654 of record JARFJB010000218.1, on the reverse strand, counting down.
ACATGTTAGTAGTATTACAAATTTATTCAAAAAGTATTTTAGTAGGGATTATTTAATAGTCAATGCAAAACTAGCATAATAAAAATGTTCAAGAAAATTATGCATACCCGGGTGAGCCAGAAAACTCTCTTATGTTCAATTTTTAGTCGTTTTTGTTACTATTTAACACGTTTCTGCAAATAGTTTTCGTATTACATATGTAGGTACCTATGTTTTGTTGTAGCAGGGGAAAGAAATGTCGGGATCTTGTTTTAAAATTTTACCAGAAATGCACGTCTATCTGTCCCTGTCTATTTTATTATTCAAATTTTAGTTAAAAAATAAAATCTTACCCTACTACGGTCTACAAAATTTTAAGTTGAGCACATAAACCTGTAAAGTAAATTTAGTCTGAGTTTTTGTCACTCAGCCAAGTTACAGAGTTGTTTAAATAAGATACAGTTTACCGTATTGCTATGTTAATGAAGTAATTGTAATTAATTTAAGCCTCATGCAAGCCTTCCTAAAACCAACGATTATGGTACCAATAAAAACATGAACCTCCAGATAAAAATAAGAGAATCGAAACTGATCTTCAAATGGGCGAAACCGATCCGTTAAAGAAAACCCTTGTAAGTCACTAAACTGAACACAGTTCCTTAACACATAAAGGGTACTCTTGTAATTTCTATTTTGTTAGGAATGGGTGAATAACAGTTTTTTAACATAGACATGCCAATAATAGCATTAAATGGAAATAAAGTATGTGATCCTAATAGAATAGAAAATGTATGCGGTACAAACAGCAATTGTAGTATTATATTAGAAACAAGTATGGAAACTTGTTTATCAAAGTGTAATAGCCAAGAAACGAGTTATGTTGCAATTGAAAACCTGTTTGTAAACCAACCTAATGGCAATGTAAGTTTAGTCGAATAATTGTTATACCTACTTGTTTAATATAAAATCTGTATCATTTTTGCAAGGTTATTCAAAACAATATCCCAAATATTCTAAAAATTAATTTCTGATTTTATTGCTTTAGCTAACAAAGATAACGTGTTTTAGAGTGCATGTATTTCTCCAGTGATGCTTGTTATGGATAGCTAATAGCTGTAATAACTTAGAAATTACAAATGAAAATGTACGAAATGGTAGTCCACCAGTATATTTTGAATTAAAATGTCAGACAAACAATATATACACAATGGGGATGGACCTAAGGAATATTTGAATAGCCTGAATGCCAAACTACTATGTACAACTGATATTGACAGAACAAGAAATAATAATGTAAGTTTACTTAAAAAATACTTGGTCTTCATCCAAAATGGTACACTGTCACTAGATATGTTTTTGTTATGTTTTTCTTTTGACGTTGAAGATACTTTACGATAAACACTTTCTGGTACTTCTGGTTTTTAAATACAAATTTTGAGTTTTTAAGCATACACTTTTATCAGATATCGATACTGAAACAGCGGCTTCAGCACTTACAGTTCTATTTTTTCTTAATGATGATAACTTGGATAACAAACCCTGTGTCGAAGTTGGTCAGTATTTTGGTTAAGTACTAGTGAAACAACTAATCATTGCGGTCGGAGTTCCAGTCTACCTAACATAGAAACATGCTTTGCAGTTTAACATTTAAAAATAAATTCCTTTCAATACCAAATTTCATTAAGACGAAATAAAAAACAGGTCGCAAGCGCGTCATCTTAAGCGATTGACACTGTATACTCGTATCATATTAAGTTTTACCTTAATACATTTTTTACATGTTTGCAGGACATAAGTTACGGAGATAATGTATCAATTCTTGGAGACCGTGACAAAACACTTGATTGCAATTATGATAGTGATAGGAGCTATACAACAATAGATGATAAACATAAAGACAAGGATTATAATGTGGACGAGCACACAAATTATTCGTCGTCAGATAATGAAATTTTGTTTGCTGAAGAAGACAATTTATTAGAAAGAGCAAATTGAAAAATAAAATCAAAGAGTTTGAGGATAAAACAAAAATCTAAATAATTTAATATTTCCTTTGGACAGAAAGCACAGAAAAATAGAAAGCACAAAAAGGAAAGCCGTTGTAAATTTTGTAATACCGACATTGTCTCTAAAAATTTTGTAAGATATATTGAAACGATTCACAGAAGTGAAGACGAAGTGAAGAAAATTTTACATATCCTAAGAAAAGTAATGAAAGAAGACAGCTCTTTGGTTTACTTAGACATGATACAAATTTCGATTTATATCTAACTGGACTAATACGTCCATGTCGAAAACCAGGAATTTTAGATTCTTCATCTTTTTACCCTTGCATATACTGTAAAGGACTATTTAAGAAGGGGTACCTGAAACGGCATACAGTATCATGCAAAGCCAAAAGATGTTTAAATGCTGGTAAATCAAGGAACTATATATCTGATTCTCAAACACTAACAGCCTGTGCAATAGATCCCACAAATGTGGTATCAAAATTAAACGTTAAAGAACAGGTAACTAACTTTTGATGTTTTTAAGGCTTATAAATGTTTTTTGTTGATATTTTCAATTTTAAATTTATGGTGCCCAAGTCAAAAAAGATACATTACAAAATTTACGTTTTTGAGCTACGGTGCATCAAAATGTAAATAAATGTTAAATTTATATTTATGTATTTGCAGGTATTTTCCATTATGAAAGGAGACGAAATAGCATTCGAGGCAAAAAAAGATCTCCTTATTGTTCATTTTGGGGAATCTTATTTAAAACAACATAAAAGAGAGCGAAAGGAATATGCATGTAGCAATAGGATGCGAATTGTCCTGACTTTTAATTGCCTATCGACAGATTACTCAAAATACGACTATCTCTCTAAAAGAAATATTAGTACCACAGAATTTTGACAATATTTTAGCAGCAGCAAGGCATATTTCTGGATATGACCCCAGTAAAAGATTTTTGGGCACCAAGCTTGGCTATGCACATGTGCACATATTTAAAAGTTGTCTGCGATGAACTTAACCATTTAATATTAAAAGAAAGTCCTGGCTTTAAATGTAAATCGAAAGAAGAAATGAAAAGTTGGCAAAATGATATTAAGAATTTCAAAAGCTGCTAACAACTCGTTGGAATGTCGAATATCTTCTGGCGAATAAAGTCCTTCTGGAAAAACGTTTGAACAAACCATTACTGGTGCCATTAGTTAGTGACATACAAATTTTTAAAAACGAAACTTTGAAAATAGCTGTTGAATGTGAAACAAAATTTAATGATTGCAAGGATGACATTGAAACTTACAAATTACTGGTTAACTGTACTTTATCACTGCTAATTTTGTTTAACAGGAAACGAATTGGCGATGTTCAATATCTTAAAATTAAAGACTACTGTAACGTACGAACATCTAACTTCAATGATTTTGAGAATGTTTTAACAGATTCCGAAAAAATTTTAACAAAGGAATATAAACGAGTTGTCAACAGTGGTAAAGGGTCCAGAGCGGTGGTAATTTTGGTGCCAGAAGTACTTCAAAAGCTTATAAGTATCTTGTTAAAGTATAGAGAAAAATACATTTCTAGTGAAAATGATTACGTGTTTGCACTGCCACGTAGTAAAATAAAATGGGGACAAGGAGACGTAGCAATGCGAAATTTAGCTAAAAGGTTCGACTTGCAATACCCCGAAGCTATTACAAGTAATAAATTGAGGAAGCAGATTGCCACGGTGGCTCAAATCCTAAATTTGTCAAAAAAGGAGAGCAAGCAATTCTCGAAATTTATGGGCCACACCGAAAAAACCCATGCCGAGTTTTACGAGTAACTAAACAATCTATTTTATATTAAAGTAAATATTCCTCTACTCTTTCTTTATTTTAACCTTATTTGTAGATTACCAATAGACATATATCAAACTGCTAAAATTTCAAAGCTATTGCTTATGATAGATAACGGAAAATTACCCGTTGAACATAAAGGAAAATCCCTACAAGAAATTGAAATAAATTTAGATACGGCATGTCCAGAAGATAATGAAGGTAAATGAAGTCTTGTAGTTTCTTGTTACCATGTTTTTAGATTTTAATCATTAAGTAGATCCCAAAATTTCACTTTATTTAAGTAAATGGTGGAGTACCGTTTCTTTAAATACTTTTATTTAGAAATAATGGTTTGAGTTTATATTTTAATTTCTTATAGGCCAAGATGATATAGATATGGATTTAAACGGAACCTTACCGTCTCCCTCAGAAGCCAGTGATCAAGGTAAAGCAAATAGTAGTTGCTCAAAAATGCATATATACTTTAACACTTTTAGCTCTTGGAAGAAATAACAAGAGAGCAAAAAGCTAGTCGCCCTACAAAAGGTAATTGCCCTTAATTCGAAATTTACTGTTACTGTTCCTTAAATGTTGATGGAATGTCTGATAAAAAAACGAAGACTATCATGTATTTGACACCTTACAAATGCACCTTTTTTATAGAATTACATACAAATATTTAAAAATTGACCACAACATTTTAAAATGGAACACTATACAATTGCAACGGAGCGCTATAAAATGTTTACGCGTTTTCAAAGCATTAATAAAATCTGGGTTTTGCCTTTACAGGACTGTAGTAATTTTAAGCATTTGAAAACCTATGTAGTGTTGATTCTTTTAAGATTTTTAAATATTCATTGTATTAACTTGATAAATGTAGTACAAGACACCCTGTATTTTACAGATTCTAATAAAGAAAATGAATCATTTGGGCTACCGGAAGAAGATCTTTTGAGCTTGAAGCAAAGACTAAAAGAAAGAAAACAGTCCACAAAAAGGTATTTATTTATATTTTGTTGTTAATACTACCTACTTGCGTTATAATTTTTGGTCATACACGAGGTAAGTGTATGATAGACAGGGTTTACTTTTATCTCTTTTCGACTGGTCAAGAAAAGAAATTGATTTACTTAGAAGTACTTTTCAAGACAGTATCAAAAAGAAATCTATCCTTCAGGCAAAACTGTACAAGAGTTTATATTAAATAATGGAATTGATCGAAGTGTAGCAGTTGTAAAAGCCAAAATTCAGCACCTTATAAAACAAAAATAATTTTTTTAGTTAATGAACAACATTAAAAGTCATATGTTACTTACCTCCATAGCTTATGTTTGTCTATTACCTATGATAACGATAGTATTGCTAGCCCAATTTTGAATTTTTTCATAATTTGGAAGTCATTACCTATCTAATAAATGATACTTTAGTCTTAACGATTAGTAGTAGTAGTATCGTTCGACGCGCATTGCTTTTTATCTTTCCTTTGATACCATTATTTTTCCTGTAGGTTAAGAAGCATTGAACGGAAAGTCATTGTTGAGTTAGAAGAGCTCAACGTTTTGTCCGCTTTTGTAGAGACTTCGTTAGAGTTTCCCAGGGATGAGTTTCGCCTCTGGTATGGATAACGTACAGAGTTATCGTGCTATTCCTCCCTTGCCTCTAAAAGAGGATCATTTTTGGCGTGGTTGATACATAGCGTGATCTTTTAGATTCCCTTCGCTCCTGATGGTGCCCTTTACGAAAGCGAACGAAACGTTGAGCTCTTCTCAATAATGACACGGTCCCGGAAGACGTTATTTTCTCAACAACACAATGTTATTTCCGATGACCATATTTGAAGGTTAGAATGCAATATTTATTTACTTTCTTTTAGTAAGCACTTATTCTTTTTGTTACGTTTTCTACCACATCCAACGGATGGGAAGTACTGTTTCACCAAAAAATTTTCAAAAATTTTTATTTGCTTAATCGCATTAAAACGTCTGAAAACAAAATTTGAGCAAACAAAATCTTGTCTGTGTGTGTGTACTCCATAACTTTCGAAGCACTTAATATATTAACTTGAAATTCGGCACACATATAGACGCCAACTACCCAACGCGACTGATGAGTATTTTTGGTCCCTATAATTTTTCTGTACAACAAATGGTTTACAAGATCTTAACAAAAACCGGTTTTTACTAAATATCTCCAGTAGTACTTAACATACCCAAAAGTGACATTTTCACAAAGTGTTATTTGCAATTTTTCGAAAATTTTGCCATTTTCGAAATATTTCAAAAACACGATTTTTTTAATAGTATTAAATAGAAAATAAAATTTCTGATCGAGAAACATTCTTGTCATTTTTGTAAAGTTAATCGTTTTCGAGTTATTTACAAAGAAACTGATTTTTGCTAATATCTCGAACATCGTTTATTGTACAAAACATGTACAGGGACATAAAATGCTCAAAATTTCGTTATTGATTACATAATATAAGAAGAAATGTGCAAATATCATTTTCACACCAAAATTTAAATTGTGGAAGTATTCATATAATTTGCAGCGGTATTTTATCTAGTTGTCGCAATTTTATATATTGCATATAATTTATTTTATTTTTCGTGTACTAAAGAAAAAAGAAGTAGTTTGATTGTTCAACTAAGTACCCTTTTTTCTTTATTCATGTGTTAGTACAAAATAAAATTTAATTTTTGTCAATCAGCGCCAGAAGCTATTATGTTAAATATGTTTCATATACAAAAGTGTTAAAAATGTTAAGTGGAGAGAACTTATACACCTCGCAATTTGCGGCAACATTGCTTGAGGTGAGATCAAACGTTCCATATCTGTTTTAATATATATGCACCAGAGGTGACAACGGATGTTATTTATCTGTTATTGTATATGTAAATTCGAAAAGGAAATCTTTTCCCTCTTCAAAACCATGTTAAGGAGGTTCCCTAATTACATTTATGCTTATCTATTTTTATTTAAGTGGTTAAAAGAGAGTGAGGGAGTCCGTCTTATCTACGATACTGAGGTGACAACTTATCAACTATACACACTATATATATATATATATATATATATATATATATATATATATATATATATTTATTTATTATGGTGTACATTTGAGGACGCGTCCCCACCACATTTAAGGGAAATTGGCGGGAAATTTTTTTTATTCGCTTGTCTGGCTCGCATTAGGTACTACTAAGTGGGCTAAGACCTGTTCTAATATGAGCAGTCTAATTTAAATAACACTACTTTTGAAAGATGGTGCATTCATGTATAAATATTAAGTGCATTTATATATTTTCATACATTTTGCATTCTTAAAGACTAATTGATTTTCGAGAAACAGCTTAGGTGTCCCTTAAAAAATTTTTTTGAATGTTTTTTAACATAACCGATGCTATATCTTTGCATTGCTGTAACATGTTGTTAGAATTAAAACTTCTGTATAATATATTTTCAAGTAGTTTCTTTTTGTTCTCATAATATGGTGCATGTAGTCTACCTATAATGCAGTTTCTTTTCATTTGCCGTTAAACGTCAAACGTATAGCTCCAATGTGGGATACTTACGAAAATGTTTTGATTGGGCTGTATTACATATGTGATACTAATTAATTACGTGAATTGGATGTTAAATGCAAATCAATTTCACGTGGAAATGTAGTCTTAAATACTATTTATTATCAATCGAATTTTTAATGGAGTTATGTTGAATGAAATGAAAGTGAAAGTGTAGTATTTTGAACGGAATTTTCTGGGCCGGATGGTTGTCCTGGTTTTGGGAGTGAGCTGGGTGATGGTAAATGAAGGGAGAAGATTCTTGATTGGTACGATGAAGAGGAAATGAAATCGCAGGTATGAATGTGAATATAAGCAATGAAAGTGCAGAAATAATCAAAGGATACCTGGTATAAAAGTATAGGTACAGGTATAGGGTCGGAAAGAGCGTAGGGGGAAAATACTACCCCAGAATTCTCCTAAATAGCCGCACATGGTATGCATATGCACTGTGACCATGCCGCTACATATGTATGAGGAAAACACCACCGAAAAAACCTCACACAGCGTAGACGGTAACGAGAATCGAACTCTTTACCTCCCGAAAGCTAAGCAGGTCGTGTTAGCATAACTCTACTAGTTCGGTGTGTTTGGAGAGCGGGTGAACTGATATTTATAGGGAGAAACGGGGAAGGCGTGCGCAACTGATTGGATTTATGAACAAGAGAAGAATGCAGTTGCGCGCAAGTAACTAGGAAATAAGTTTTGATAGGACTTATTTTCTAGGACAGGAAAAACTAATTGTAAGGATTTTAGGACACTTAAGAATTTAAGTGTAATTTATGGTAAGCGTAATGTGTTTAAACCTAACTGTCAACTATTTTAAGTGTTACACCAAACCCGCCCATTTCCACTGCAGTTAGCGTGTCAACCCACTTACCTTGGAAAGCCTTTACTACGCCCAGTGCGGTTTGACAGCATCTGTAAACTGTTTCAATAAATAACCAAACTCATAAAAGAAACTCCAAAATTAACTTTAACACTTACCTATTGAATCCATTCAAGTAGCCCCTTACCATGGGCTCCTTAATATTGGGTCTCCGATTTTCTGAGCTCGGTAAGAGCTGCCGGTTACCTTTTCCATCATACTTAATCTATTCTCATCCTTATTCTTCCTTCTCGCCCTCACTGTCTTCCTATCGGATTAAAAGTCCCAAATTAAAAAATAAGATGGCTGTGGTTTCTAGGGTTATAAATTCCGGACGTAAAATCCTGCCCCATTCGGATGTCCGAGAGCGCAGGGCCCAAGCGACCTCGGTCATCGAAAGTATCAACTTTCTGATTTACTACTGCAACATCCGCGGTATCAGGTCTAATCTTAATGCTATTCACCAACATCTTGAACAATTACATCCTGATATTTTGTTTCTATCTGAAACACAAGTCTCCTCTGAAAGCTCCGAGTCACCCGACTTGTAATTTCCTCAATACCATCTTCACTCTAACTTTCGATATAAAGGAGGCGTATGTGCCTACATCAAGGACAGAATTGCTTGCAAGAGGGTTTCTTCCTTAGAAAATAAAAATTTTGACGTGATTTGGTTTAAACATTCTGGTCCTAATTTTGTGAAATTCTACTGTTGCATTTATAGGTCTTCTAATGACAGTAACTTTCAAGACTTCTTCGATTACCTTAGTATGAAAGTTGACTATCTCCTGTCTCAGTTTCCATCTTGCGATATCTCAATTGTAGGCGATTTCAATGTTCATAACTCTAATTGGCTTCAATTTTCATCTACTACAAATCCCGCTTGTCATAGTGCAGAAACATTTGCTATTTCGTGTGATCTCACACGAATGATTTCTGAACCCACAAGAATCTTCTTGATCTCTTTCTTATATAAAACCCTCTTGTTCATAAAACTTCCGTTCCTTTGCCTTTAGGTCTTTCCGACCATTGTCTAATAAAAATAATTTCTACTGTACCTAATTCCACTGTTGTTCGCAAAACCGATAGAACCTTGTGGTGTTTTAAGTCAGCCCGATGGAGTGATTTACGGGATTTCTTTGCAACCTTTCCAAGGCGTGAATACTATTATAAGTTGTCCTCTTCTACGAACATCGCTCTTCCAGTATCTGAAGTCATCCTCATGGGAATGGAGTTATACATTCCCAAAAAACAATACCGTATAGGTCATTCACGTTCACAACCCTGGTTCAATAAGGCCTGTGCTGATGCAATAAATCGGTCGACAGTCATGTAGAATACGTTGGTGCTAGAAATATCTGCAAAAGTGTCATCACTACAACTAAAAAGTTGTTCGAACAACGAAAATGCAATGAATTAGCTACATCTCCATTAGGCAGTCGTATGATTTTTAGCTAAAGCCATTAGTAAAGCTTTGGAACATCTTCATTTGCCCCCCTGACGTCTATTGACGGATCGGTAGTTGCTGATTCTGTAGACAAAGCCAATGTTTTTGTGGATTTGTTTGCATCAAACTCGTGTCTCAATGATTCTGGAAAAAATGTGCCACTAGTCAACTCTTTTTCATACGCTATGAAACCAATTCATTTTCGGTACAAGCCTTGAATCAATCATCAGTAGCTTGATTTCAATAAGGCGATTGGCCTTATTAGAGGAGAGGGAGAAGAAGAGAAGAAGGAAAGAAAGAAGGGAGAGGGAGAGGGAGAGGAGAAGAGGAGAAAAAGAGGAGAGAGAGAGAGGAGAAGGAAAAGAAAGAGGAGAGAGAAGAGGAAAGAGGGAGAGGGAGAGGGAAAGAGGGAAGAGAGGAGAGGGAGAAGAAGAGGGAGAAGAGGGAGAGGGAGAGGGAGAGGAGAGGAGAGAGAGGAGAGAGGAGAGAGAGGGAGAGGGAGAGGAGAGGGAGAGAGAGAGAGGGAGAGGGAGAGGGAGAGGAGAGGGAGAGGGAGAGGAGAGGAGAGGGAGAGGGAGAGGAGAGGGAGAGGAGAGGGAGGGAGAGGGAGAGAGAGAGAGGAGAGGGAGAAGGGAGAGGGAGAGAGAGGGAGAGGGAGAGGGGAGAGGAGAGGGAGAGGGAGAGGGAGAGGAGAGAGGGAGAGGAGAGGGAGAGGGAGAGGGAAGAGAGGGAGAGGGAGAGGGAGAGGGAGAGGGAGAGGGAGAAGAGGGAGAGGAGAGGGAGAGGGAGAGGAGAGGGAGAGGGAGAGGGAGAGGGAGAGGGAGAGGAGAGGGAGAGGAGAGGAGAGGGAGAGGGAGAGGGAGAGGGAGAGAGAGAGGGAGAGGGAGAGGGAGAGGGAGAGGGAGAGGGAGAGGAGAGGAGAGGGAGAGGGAGAGGGAGAGGGAGAGGGAGAGGGAGAGGGAGAGGAGAGGAGAGGGAGAGGAGAGGAGAGGGAGAGGAGAGGGAGAGGGAGAGGAGAGGAGAGGAGAGGGAGAGGGAGAGGGAGAGGAGAGGGAGAGGGAGAGGGAGAGAGATAGAGAGGGAGAAGGGAGAGGGAGAGGAGAGGGAGAGGAGAGGGAGAGGAAGAGGAGAGGGAGAGGAGAGGAGAGGGAGAGGAGAGGGAGAGGGAGAGGAGAGGAGAGGGAGAGGAGGGAGAGGGAGAGGGAGAGGAGAGGGAGAGGAGAGGGAGAGGGAGAGGGAGAGGAGAGGGAGAGGGAGAGAGGGAGAGGGAGAGGAGAGGGAGAGGGAGGAGAGGAGAGGGAGAGGGAGAGGAGAGGGAGAGGAGAGGAGAGAGGGAGAGGGAGAGGAGAGGAGAGGGAGAGGAGAGGAGAGGAGAGGGAGAGGGAGAGGAGAGGGAGAGGGAGAGGGAGAGGAGGAGGGAGAGGGAGAGGGAGAGGGAGAGGGAGGAGGGAGAGGGAGAGGGAGAGGGAGAGGGAGAGGGAGAGGGAGAGGGAGAGGGAGAGGGAGAGGGAGAGGGAGAGGAGAGGAGAGGGAGAGGGAGAGGGAGAGGGAGAGGAGAGGGAGAGGGAGAGGGAGAGGGAGAGGGAGAGGGAGAGGGAGAGGGAGAGGGAGAGAAAGATGGGTATTCAGCGAACCCCAGTCATTAGCATTATCTGGAGAACCATGGGCTGTAAATATCTGAAAAAGGTTACATAAACCTTTACCGACTTGTTCTACCTTAGGAATATGACCGTCCATAACCTGTTTATCTCAAAAAGAAAAAAATAGCATATCTCAAAACGTAGCTGTTATTAGGTTTTAAAGAAATTGTTTGCTTTTTGACAGCCGCATGCCTTTGGGATAAGATTTTTTCAAGAAAACAAGTAATATAATAAGGATTCAAGTATATTCAATTCTTAAACTCCCTATTAACCTCCAAAGACTTAGTAACAAATAATAGATAATTTATTAAAATTTAGTTACGTATAATGAATTACGACTTGAACTTTACGTTATGAATTTGAATTCAGAAGTGGAATTCGTTACTATGTAACTAAGAAACATTTTAAAATGAACAACCCTTATTGTCAGATTTGAATTTTATTAAAGGGTAATGCACAGTGTGAGAACTTATTATACATCCATTTTCGACTGTTAATCTGGAATTTTCAATTTGAAGTAGCCCAATATCTGCAAATGCCTGTTTAACCTTATTTTCAAGCGGTAGTATTGATAGCTTCTCCACCATATTGCACCTTATGTAGAAGAAATACATTTAAGCCAAATGTAAAACATTTTTTTATTGGACCTTGAAGAAAGATATCTAAAGGTATGATATTTGGTGATAGAGCTAGACAGTCCCAAATTCTCAAACACTGTATCCATTAATCCTCAAATATATTTGGCAATGTTTCAGAAACAATATGCGTGCAATGAGCGTGCGCACCATCCCGTTGATATCACTATCAACTACAACTTCCATAATTATATAATTCCTTGTAAATACTTAATCTCAATTCATTGCTTTTGAATCAACAAAAAACTTTTAATCTATATTTATTTTAAAATCCACGTTCATGCATTATAATATGGTCTTTATTTGCCCACAAATGTCGGTTTTGAGTATTAAATAGAACCTCCCGATCAAATTTAGCTTTTTCTGCCTCGATAACATTTTTAAAGTCACAATTTTCTTGAGTTTTTATTGAGTTTACAAAAATTCACTTGTCCTTGAAAATCTATCGGAAATAGATGTTGCACTGGCGTAAATTTGCAAGGACGCATATTATTTTTAACTAAAATCTTTTACACAGGTGTTTGAAAAACGCCTATTTCTGCAACAGCCTCTCGGATAGAACAGGATACGCACTAAAGTAGTCAACAACAGTAACAAAATTTCCTTCTTTGTCAACAAATTCCTTGATATGGCGTAGCTACAGTCTTCCATGACACAGTATTTAAAAGGTTTTCTCTGATTTTAGCAAGTTTGTTACAAGTCATTTCCGGCCACTGCGGATACTTCAGGTTGAATTGTCGACAAGTTCGTTTTGAAATTTGTAATTTGCTAGTTTTCTGCAACCTCCATAAACTTTTTTTAAAGCCGCCATATTGGATTTTCTATCACACATTGCTAAGAAGCTTAGTAAGGTAAGCATGGAGAAGGAAAGTAGCTCATAAATTTGACGACGTTGCCAATAAAGCACACAATAGAACGAATACCCATGGAGAATACCCATCGATAATATAGTTATGTTTCCGAAATGTCGCGCTCTAAAAACAAAAACTGTGGAAATGCTGATAACGTAACAGAGTCCGCACCAGAGACGTCGCGCTATACAAACAGAAACCGTGGATCGTATCAACTATCATGAAACAACATTTACGAAACATAATACAGAAAAAGATAAGAGTGGCTGGAGAAAAAGTTTTATGCTTTATTTGTACAAAAATGCATTTTCGGAACTCGGAAGATTCCTGAGAACTGACATTTTTTGTACTAATGAAACAAATAACTATTGTGATCAGTTTTTATTGCATATTCAAAACATGCCCATGCAACAAAATATTAAAAATTAACACCAATGTTTTTACCACATTTTTAACGGAATCAATTCCGACACGGAAATGCCAAATTAAAAAAAAAATTACTAAAAATCAACTCGGATAACACTTAACACAATCGAATAAATTTAAACTTTTATGAAGTTTGTATTCATAACAATGAACTATTTTATCTTTATCTTGAACTCTACATTATAATTCTATTGCTCTCTCTCTCTCTTTATATCTGCAAAAGCAGGGGAGGTTCTAACTGCAGGTAAATATAACTAGTAAGACAGGGTACGAATGTCTATTTCACCTTCTGTACTTTTTGCAGGCGGATAGTCCTATATCCACCATCTAAGGATAGACAGACTTTAGCATGTATTACAAGTTTAACATGGATCACCCTGATACAGAAGCATAGTTCAAGTGTAATAATGCAACTTCAGAGATATAATGTGAGAGCTATTTGCAATACAGTTAGTGTCCTTAATAATTGTTATCACACGAATAATTAAGGCACAAACGAAACGGATCAAGAAATTCTAATCCGTGTACTGGTGCACCATGCTGCTGAAACCACCAATCTCGCACTTCGGCTAAGGGTAAATTATCAAGAGCGTCTTCTAAAGTAGTTTCTATAGTAAATTTAAGTAACGTTGCGATGTTAAATTTTGATTATAAAAAAGAGGTTCTACTATCCTTCTTCCTAAAATTCCAACCCACATATTACAGACAAAACGGTGCAAAATTTTGGATTTTCTTGAGAACCATGAAGAACGTTTTGTCTACTAAATATCCCATTATTGGAAATCGTACTTTTGTCAGACCATAATATGTGTTAGTGGAGTTGATCGGCCTATTTCCACAGTTTATACTCTGTAACTGTGGTTTCCTATTAGTGGAGTTGATCGGCCTGTTTCCACAGTTTATGCTAATACAGAAATAATATGTGGATAGGAAAAGTATTGTTCTGATGCCATTTTCTTGTATACCATTCACAGAATAATCCCCTTCTTTCTGCGTCAACTGGCCTAAATCCTTGGCAAATTCTGTATTTGTACGGATGAAATTTTGTCTTCTTTAGAATAAAGTGTGCTGTTGATTTGGATATGTCCACGTTATTCTGAATTTGCAGAGTTAAGCACGGTTTTTTTAAAATCAGTTACTAACATGCTGAATGTTCTTTTATTTGGCTGCTTCATTTCAGGATATTTGTTCCAATACATGCGCTCCGTAATACAATTTTGATTGCTTAAGATGTAACACGGTATTGTGTCAAACGTTTCACCTTCTGAAAATCTTGCCTCCATACTTTATTAATAAATTAACAACTAACGAGAATTAGTACAGAAGACTAATAAGTAAAATAACTGTCAAGTGGAGACAAAAATGTAATTCATTTCAATAAATCATAGTATTTGTTTTCCTAAGCCTACATTTCCAATGTCAAACAGTGCTTAATAATAAACATCTAGATGCTAACTTGTAAAAACAAAAACAATAATTTATGTCAGAATGACCTTTAAAGTCAGATAGAGATTAATATACATAATACATGTTAACTTAAAAAAAATTCTAAAGCCGCCCGCTTCTGTAAGATAATAATACAGTTTAACCATTTTCATTCATATTTTCTTCATAAAGAAAAGTTAAGTAAAATTAAATTTTCTTTAAAAAAATGTTTCTACACTTTTTCTTATAAAATTAAGCGTTATTCAGATATTAAAGAATTTGAACTAAAACGAATTTTATATTAGGAATTTTTTTCCCGCTAAATTACGCGTAACATCCATAGAACATAATTAATCGATAGGTTTAAGGTCTATGTCTAGGTATTTTTGAATCTTTGAAATATACAGCTGTTTAGCGATAGTGAAAAACGTCGATTGCATAACCTTCTATACCTACATAAGTACATTCAGGTGGGAAGGTAAAAATCGCAATTAAACCATAAAGTGTGATACATGCTTGAATGCAGAATAAAGATCCCTTCCAAATACTGTGTGCAAAAAAAATCAGGACCATATTTAAAAAAACAAAGTTGGTGACGGTTACTCAAAAACTGCATGCCATGTTAAAGAACGTTAAATAGCATCTGTAGAATTATTTAATATTAACCACAAAGTAACAATTTGTCAAAAACGCAATCGTAAAAATTCGCTTTGTGTCGCATATCTTCGGAACGGTTCGGAATTTCTTCATTTAAAAATGTTATTTTACTAAACTCCAAAATGCCCAACTTTTCTCCCATTTAACCGAAACTATATCGTACCGTTTCCGAAATCGCCATGTTGGCCCTCGTTATCTTGGACACAGTATATATATATATATATATATATATATATATATATATATATATACAGAATACATCGAGGTTAAAGTCTTAAAATTTCTAGGTGACCATTTCACACATCTGAGAATACTGTTTTCAAGGTCACTTTATCTAGAAGTATTGCGGGCAGAAAAATTGGCTGGAAACATAGGAGTCGTAAATGATATTATATTGATTGTAGAAGAACTGTGTGAAGATGGATACATTAAATGACCAAACAACCGTTTTCTAAAAAATACAGATAGGGATGCATTGATGTCGACATATCATAACTAAAATGCCCCTTGACAAATTTGGACGGCCACTCGCTCCGTATCAATTCAAGAAATTAACCCCTCAGTTTCAATTTATTAATGACAATCAATTTGATATCGAGAATAAGAGACTCAGCAATGTCGCCAATCCCATAGATCCTCAAGATGTCATCACCAAGCAATACTATTTATCCACAAGGTTGAATTTGGGTAAAAACGCTTTGACACAGTTGGCGAACCCGGAAGAAGATGGTGATGCTATAAGACTTTAACGCTTATCTGGTGTTGGAGAAAAAACTACATCAACTTAAAGAAATTGTGGATAAATTAGTACCATGTCCAAATTACAACTCGTCAACGAATTGCACAAATCCGCAAGAAAAAATTGTAAACGAAGGCGCACAATAATTAAGGTATATGATTACCTTTGGCAAGCAGATTTGGTAGAATGTAACACATACGCCAAACAAAATAGGGGCTATAAGTATATATTAGTGGTTAATGACTGTTTTTCGAAATACTTGTAGACCAAAGGATTAAAAACGAAAACGGGCATAGAAGTTTCCAAGGCCATGCAAACAATCTTCAAAACGTGTCGGAAACCTTTCAATTTGCAGAAAGATGCAGGAAAAGAATTCCACAATGAGAATTTTACTACTAACTAATGCTGCGTTATGGAGTAAACCATTACTCCATCTACATCACACAGAAGGCAGCAATTGCGGAACGTGTTATCAGGACCAATAAGTCTGCTCTATATAAGTTCTCCAGCCTACAAGGTAAATACAGATGGATTGATACAATTGACACCGTAACGATGTATTACAACAATCGTAAGCATAGAACTACAGGAATGAAGCCCAAAGATGTCAGTAATCATACAAAACTAGAGGCTTACACTCACACAAAAACAGTTGCTAGGAATCGCTATTGTGTGGGTGACATAGTACGAATCAGTAAATTTAAAAGTATTTTTGCCAAAGGATACATACACTCCCAATTGGTCAAGTAAACTATTTAAAATTGCGAAAGTTCGCATTACTAACCCAACCACCTACATGTTGTAAGACATGATAGGATTACCTGTACAGGGAGGCTTTTCAGAACACGAATCACAGAAAACAAAGTATCCCGGTGTGTATCTGGTGGAAAAAGTGCTTCGCTCCAAGAATAATAGGTTATACGTAAAGTGGTGGGGGTTGTATGAAAGATGATGGATCAATAAAGACGATATTGTTTTGTAATATAGCTTTAGATAAAATAAAAATATATGAAAATAATTTTATTTTATTTTTAAATATTAGATCATCTTATATGGTAAACCTAAAGTATTTCCATAATCAGTTAAATTATTAGATGGCCATATTCCTGAATCTGATCCACATGTTCATCCCAAGCAGGAATTTTCTTCACCTTTATGAATGTTTTCTAATATTCAGCGGTGTGCGGACCTCATTTTCCCGACAACCGAGCTCCTTGCAAACAACAATCAGCTACGATGAATGAGGAATTTTACTTGTTTTCGGTGGGTCTTGAAACTGCTCTGTTTTGGAAATCTGTATTTGGGAAACGGATTCCCTTTCTTAACCTTTTTTGTGGTTGTATTAAAAATACGTTAATCTAAGATCATTAATTTATTTGGCGTAAAATTAGAGGAGTTCTTAATTATTTACATGTAAAATTGAGAAAGGCAACTTAAATTGCATTTCACAGAACATATATTTTGGGTGTAATATTACATAAATAGTTATAGTTCCTTTCTTTTAAAAATTGGACTCGATCATTGTATTTCGCGCAATGCGTGACCAATTCTTGAGGGAGGCACTTACAGAAGCGTTTCTGTTTTTTCTATTTTTCTTCACTTTCTGCTGAATGTTAAAGCAGAAGACATTGTTATAATGGTTTTTACTTAATTTTTATTTTTGGTGCCATCAGAATTTTGGTGGTAAGTTATTTTTTAATTCATTATATTTTAAGCTTAAGCATTTGCTTTTCCAGGCACTCACGTACATAAGTACACTCATTATAGTACTTACATTACTCACGTACACTCAAGTACACTCATTATAGTACTTATATTATTCCTTATACTCACTTAAGGCACTTATTTACTTACTTACTCATACCTATATTTATATTTTAAATGGCTCTTAAGTTACTTATTTACGCAAGTTTCTCTTCATTCAAATAATATCATCTTAAAATGCAATTTTAATACAATAAAACATCAAGAATACAATAAGTTTAGTGGATCGAAAATCCTTCAAATACATAATTGATCGCGTTGTTACAAGAATACGCAAGGAAGATGTAGAAACGATTTCATACTGGTTGAACGTTCCGCATCCATAATTAAACACTGGTAGCTGTCTATGAGAAAATCATTATACTGAGGTATTTATGTGGTAAATTTTTATTTTTAAGCTTAGCTTTAAAACCTTTTCTTACCTCTCCTTAACCATTAACATATTTTTCATAATTTTTACATTGTTTTTTTATTACTTAGAGAAAGGAAAATAATTAAGCAGGTGAGCAACAAGCCGCATTTCAGGTGTATTAACAAGTCAATATAGTAGAACCCACCCTATATTTCATCTACCGATTGTGGACGAGACGGCATATAATTAGTGGTGAAAGGTTAGTATTTCAATTTGTTAAATAATTTGTATTTAGAGATTACATTTGGAGTTTAATCAATGTACAAATTACATCACCACTTTATTATTATTGTTATTATAACCTGTGCTAATTTATAGTCAATATCTTTGCAATTATCACGAGTTGTGTCTACATTCATACTACTACTAAACAATAAATTGTTTATATACATTTTCTACATTTAAAGCTATAAGTACTTATATGCTTTATGGTACTATACATTTCTACAATATACTTATCTAGCTTGATTTATTACTAACAATGTTTTTGTGTAGTTTGGGTGTAAAACAAGACCTGTCAAGAATCGCTTTAAATATTTACAGGCATTATTGCGTAGGTCCAGGGACGTGTATCTGTAGACCCAACACTTATAATCCTTTTATCCTCACGGATTTAGAACCACCTTGTTCTGCCTAATAGTGAATACTAAATGTTGTTTGGAACGTATTAGATGTTGGTATCGCTTTGCAATGGTAATCAAATAATGCCAACTTGTAATTTTCTATGGTGATTTGTTTTACATTGTCTCTAGTAGCACCTTTAGATTTTTGTAATTTTTCCCTCAACTGAATAAGCGTACATTGTCGCACGCAATTCCACACATTTCTTCATTATAAGGTCATTGTTCCTCTCTCATCCAGCCTGGAATTTTTATTTAATAGAGGAATACCAAAATACTGTCGGAAGCATAATCGGATGTATCGAATGTTTCAATATTCTCTTTGATGGACTCAAATATCGGGTACAGAGAACCCATAAATCAAGCTATCTGTGTCAATATACGTGACACTGGCTTTATTTCAATTTTGGTAGCACATAATTGTAATGGAAGTCCTACAGGAAAGTTTTAGAAATTCTTAAAACGGCAAATCCTGTATATGATTTTGTTTAGAAAATTCAACTTGTCCATTTCGATAATTACCATAACCTTCTCGAATGTGGTACAGCTATGAAAACTTGGTTTGCAAATATATGCACCAGCCCCATATGGACCCCGCCAGTAGTGATTAGAGGCCAGTTCTGGACCAATTCAAGGTCACTCGCCCTCTGGTGGTGGGAAATGAAAGCTTTGTTCTCTTCAAGGTCAAACTTTTGGTGGAAAATTTAAATTTTGTAGCTCCTAAAAATAGAAATTGCAATGTCATCATCATCGTACTATAAGGTCACTCTTCGGTCAAACGTTTTGGCGAAATTTGTATGTGAACGTCACAAGCTGAAAGTAGACATTGCAATGTCATCTTCATATTACAATTCTTAGAGGTCTAAAAATAGAGTGGTCAAGGTCAAAGATTATTGATCTGTAGGGGTATCATATGACATTTCTTAGTTTATAATAAAAGGCTTTCTTTGCGTGTGCATGATTCAGTAAACTTTTATAGTCAAACATGACGAAAGTAATGCATTACAGCCACTTAATGTAAAAGCTACTCATAGTAGCAGACCCTTTCAAACAAAACAATAAAGTTTTCTCGAAAAGCAGAATTTGCCAAAAATAAATTTAAAACCCCTTTCTCCCTGTAGACTTTTTAACGTATATCAAATTGGAGCAGCTACCCTAATGTAAAAGCTACTAATAGTGTATTCAAGAGTCAGAGTAATGACCTGCAGGTGCATTATATTACATTTCTTAGAAATATAAAATAGAACCAGTGCATGGAAACAACAAGATTGACAGGTTGTTGTTGTCTATGCCAAAAGGTCAAATGGTATATTAAAATTTTCAAAATCTAAAAATAAAGTGCTCAAACTGAAAAACCCGCAAGGGTATCATATCACATTTCTTAGACATATAAAATAGAATCAGTTCATGGAAACAAAAAGAGTGATAGGTTGTTGTCATGCTAAAAGTAGACCAAGGTCATACTTCAACCCCACCATATGTAAATTACACATGAATCATTTCTTCAACAGTGTTTAGTCCTAGTACAATTACGAGCAAGTAAAGTCGTTATAATGCAAGCAGCAACAACATCATTCCTGGAGCGATATAAAAAATGGACAGCATCTCCTGATGGTATCAGTTATTCATCATCAGATGCAGATTAGCTTACTGATGCAATTCTCAAAGCACACTCCTACCATAAAAATCATGATGCAGTAATATATATAAGGACAGTTCCGGTGTCAGCTCAAGATTCTAAAGCGTTCTCGAATCAGTAAAGATGGATCTATCTGCATTGAATAATAGCACTTTCTGTAAATCCTTCACGAACGTAAAGACTTGGAGGTGGGTGCAAGATATAAAGTAATTGATATGAATTGATATGAATATCGTTGAAACCCAGAACTTTAAGTGCATACCTCGCTTACGATTTTATGAATACTACAAAAAGAAGATCGCATTGAAAAGTTTAAACAATATCTGGCTGAGAATGACGTGTACATCACCGGCGCCGGAACTGTAGGAAAGACAACTAATTTCACATTTCTGTAAAAAATTGTTTGGAAATAAATTATACATTTTTATTGTAAAAAATATCTTCTATTTTTGATTAAATGAAGAGTAGGTACATCATAATGAGTTGCTATTGATGAGACTAAAAATAGAGCGTATAATATGGTGTCTGCAGGTTTTATATATTGGCTAAGCTCTTCAAGGTTAAAATGTATTGGTATCATATTACAATACATACATACCAATTTTCAAGGTTAAAGTTTATTGACAAGGTATTGAGAAGGTATTATTTACGTTCACATGTTAGGCTCTTCAAGGTTCTTATGAATAGTAAAGTAAGCATTCTTAACCATTGACACATGCAACTGGCTTTGTTCATGCATAGGTCAAGGTGAGT
This sequence comes from Vesta saturnalis, assembly GCA_036346205.1. Lineage (NCBI taxonomy): Eukaryota > Metazoa > Arthropoda > Insecta > Coleoptera > Lampyridae > Vesta > Vesta saturnalis. Next base: position 11,885,422 of record JARFJB010000218.1, on the reverse strand, counting down.
ATTATCGGACCTTGTGCATGTTCGGTATTGCTCAGGTATCCTCTTCTGTATAAGTTGAAATTTTATAATCATACATCATTCGCTTCTACATCATGTTTTTCTAAAAAGTATATATGTGAAAGCACTGTTTTTGCACAGTAAAATCACTTACGTATTTACTATTGTAATAGTGTGTGTGTAAACCTAACCAGAAAATCAGTTCTATTTGTTTAAATGTAGCACGCAGAAATGTTGTACGATTACATTAGCGCATATACAACGCGTAACCAAGACAACCAGACAAATATAAAACGGTAATGATTGTTATAATTAATGTGCAAGGATTCAAAACAGCAAGAAATATATTTACACCTAAGGAACTAGCGATACATAATGGAGATCAAATTGCTCATTATGTATTAAAGCCTCCATTTCTATGGCACACCTTGGATAGGAATTTCAAAACAAGCTAACTGGATAATTCACAACCACCACTTTATCAAGTGGAATATGGATATACTTCTCACATCTACTCCCTCGTATACTTAATGATTTCATATCAACAACAGATGAGGTATACGTTAAAGGACGAGAGAAAGCTGATTAAATCCAAAAAAATTTAAAACAACTAATTAAGGTGTTTAAAGAACAACCTACTTTACCTAAACTTATTTGGCTCATGTATATCATTTATATGAAAAATTGTAATGAAATTCTAATAAATAATTTATTAACTAACATCTATATACATATCTTATTCACTACCTCTACGCTTTTATGAGTATTTCAAAGAAGAACTGGATCATTTTTCCCAAATACAGGTAGCTGTAATTCTTAGAAACAAGAAAAAAATATTCGGGTTGTTGTCAATGCGCTTTGGCCCATGTATATGATTTATATGAAAAAATTGTAAAGAAATTCTAATAAATAATTTATTAACTAACATCTATATACATATCTTATTCACTACCTCTACGCTTTTATGAGTATTTCAAAGAAGAACTGGATCATTTTTCCCAAATACAGATAGCTGTAATTCTTAGAAACAAGAAAAAATTATTCGGGCTGTCAATGCGCTTTGGCCCATGTATATGATTTATATGAAAAAATGGTAATGAAATTCTAATAAATAAAGGTTTATTAACTAACATTTATATACATATCTTATTCACATATATTACCTCAACGCTTTCATGAGTATTTCAAAGAAGAACTGGATCATTTTGTCCAAATACAGGTAGCTGTAATTCTTAGAAACAAGAAAAAAATATTGGGTTATTGAAAGAGAGAGAGAGAGCGATGAAATTTATCATCACTTTGTGTCGATGTCTCTCCATGTTTATTCATTATTTCAAAAACGTACCGTGCACATTAGCACCAGGCGTGTATGCAATTCATTTTACACAAATGCTTATTCTTACATAACATTGATTTGATTGTTCACTCATAATACATCAATATATATTTTTGGGCTCCTGAAACGTAAAATTTACATTATAATCTTGTGAACGTCAAGTGTAACTTCATTTTTACGCACACTATTGTAAAAACACCGCTGCAATGCCGTAAAATGGTCGGTAAAGTGTAAAATTTCAGAAACAGCAAAAATATAGGAAGTGTAAAGTAATAAAATATGTTTAAGGAAACTTTACTTTACACCTTTTCTGATGAAATACATGTCTAAAACAACTCTATTTTTGCATTTTTGGTTAAACTTGTAAGTTACCACCATCTCTCGTTAACCTAAACAGTGATGACGATAATTGATAGGCTTGACTGGAGTAAAATTTGACATTTTAGCAATTTATTAATGTTGGTTATGTTTAGCGATATCACCAGTTGTTGTATTTACAAGAAAATAATTCGGTATTGTTTTATTCAATACTATAAAACGGAACATTGTTAAGGACAGTTTATTTTTTGTGACATAATTACGAGTGTTTTTTTTTCTATGTTCTGTAAACAGTACCTATACTAATAAAAAGTTTCAATTTATGTGGTTTAATAGAAATATCCTTATTTTATTTATTAATTAAGTTAAATTCAATTTTAGTATAGCGAAAATTTGTAACGTTTGTGCAGTGAGTTGGCTGAAGCCAACAACAATTTGTAAATTGTTCGGCAGAGCATTGTAAACATCCAAAATGTGAATAGTATAAACTTTGATGCAGTCACCTCAAAAACAGATACCTGTTTTTCCATAAACAGGCAGAAACAGCTACCCGTTTTCCGAAAGCAGCTCAAAAACAGACCTAAAACCGGTACCCGTTTTTCAAAAACAGGTAGCCGTTTCCCAGAATCGTTAACTCTTTCCGATAGAAAAGCTCAACGGAGCAGACTGAGTGATAGTTCAATTTGTGCTAGAAAACTGAAATGATCTACGTTAAGGAAAAATTGAAAACATCTGGAAGTCTGACTTACTCATGTACTCATGTATAAATTTCTACATCAAAGCAAAGCAGTAATTTTTGCAAATTTTAAGTGCATGTTACAAATTGATTTCTTGTAAAATATCATGCATATAAAGAAAGTGTGAAAATATAGTACAGTTAAAAGTGAAAAAAGCTGTTAAACAATAGTCAAAACAGTTCCCAAAAGCATGTAAATCTGAAAACTTTACGCCATATATTTATGCAATACAAATGACACAATTGCATTCGTACATTTGCAAATACGTTTCAAAATTGTAATGTACAGGTTATTACAAATGATGTTCGATTTCAATTATAAATATTACTGGATTAATCTGTTTTAAGACCATTTCAGTTGGTACCAAAACTCATAAAGTTTTGTTTACATTGATTTAAGTACGTATCAGCTATTTGTTAAAGTCAATTGTTGTCAATTGTGTAATCGCTGAATTTGAAGAGAGGAAAGGATTTTATGTGTTGGATTATCACATCAACCAATCAGTTATTAGTGTGCAAAGTTACTTTAGAACCAAATTTAATGCAGATCCTCCTAGCAGTCACAAGTGGTACTTTAAAAGAAATTGGTGCATTTGTAAAAGAAATCAACTGGAAGGCCGTCAGTAAGCAATGAATTTCAACTTACAAACTTCAGCTTGTTCAAGCATTAAAACCAAATGACAAAGTTCTAAGACTTTTTTATCTCATAATGTCATAATATGGGGCTAGAACCTACACCTACATCGAGCACTTACGCTGAAAGATAATCTGTCTTGTACTATCATTTACAACAAAGTGAACGGACCTTTTTTCTTTGTTGTACAAACAATAAATGGAATAAATCTTGGACATGATGACGGAATGGCTTCTACCGAAATTAGAACAAGAATCCCTAACTTCATTCTGGACTTCAAAATCGGCTGCATGGCAGATGAATCGGTCGTGCATGTCCAAGTGATGGTGCACTCTTGAACTGGCCTCTAAGATCTCCGGACATCACCCCCTTTGATTTTTTCTTGTGAGGATACATCAAACATAACACCACCAGAAAGCATACCTGAGATCCAACAACGGATTACCAGAGACATCGAAACAATCGACCTGAACACTCTTAACAAAGTATGGCAAGAGCTTGACTACACGCTTAACTTCTGTCGTATCACATGGGGTTCCCATATAGAGCATTTCTAATTCTTGGCATCTAGGATGAAACTTTTTGAGTTTGTCTTGAAATGTAACTATTTTATTTTTTTGTATGATAAATAAAACTATATTTATGTGCACTTGAAATCATGAACATCATTTGTAATAACCCTGTACATTGGTGAGTAAGATAAATATAGAATGTTCGTATTCACACCTGCATACATTGCTTTCAAAGCAGAATAACTGCGTTCATTATCCTACAATTCTTGAAGTAATAACATTCACGCTCCATCGAAAATTGTAAATTTGGAGTCCTAATCAAACGAAATTAAAAACAAGTCATGTTTTAAGTGCTGTTTGTTTTAAAATTGAATTTGTTAATTTAACCATTTTGGTGCATGTGCATAGAATGAATAAATTGCATGAATGTGTTTCTTTTGAGCTTACGTAAGTACAAGTTGTGTTTTAAGTTCTTTTGTTATTTTAAAATGGAATTGGTTAATTTAATAGTCATTTTTCATATTTTGATAAATTTATACATGAAATGGTTAAATTGCCACTTATAAAACACAACTGCGTTGAAAAAATTTTTTTCAGAGAATTACGTGCAAATTTTAAATTTTCAGGAGCGCATCTTTTGTAGGACTATATTTATCATACATTAAAATATATTTACATCACTGGAGAATTTATCAAACGACCTGATAAAGCCCTCTGCCATAATTTGTAAGGATAAATTATTTGAGAGACTGATTGTAATCCATAAATGTAAAATATGTACTGTATTAAAACACTTGAGAAAAAGACAAGGCCAGCGAAAGTCTTTAATTGGATCTGGTCACAGTGACTAAGAACGTGGAATGTAGTCTTCTTCCTTAAACAATATTTATATGGCAGGAAGTTAAGACAAATTGAAAGTCAGCTAAATGCACTGAATGTAATTCATGTTTGCATCAGTATTCCTGTAATTGTATTGACTCAGCAATCAGACGGAATATGTGCAAACACATACATTAGTAAATACTTACTTACTTAACCTTCACGCCATTCCTTGCGGGGTAGGCAAAACAATCCCTGTCTCTTATTTATTTTTCATTCACAATCTTTCTCCATGATTTGCTATCTCCGCATACCTCCTAGCTTCTACAAGATTTATCATTGTCTCTGTCATGCTCCTTTGTTTTAAAACTCGTTATCTTTCTTTCCTTTATCATAGATTCTACAACATTCTGCCAAGTTTTACGCGGCCTACCAGGCCGGCCTTTCCCTAACCTCACCCACGTATATTTGTTTCGTTAACTTGCGTTGTTCATTCTCTCAATGTGACCAAACCAACGTAATGTACAACTTTTATATCTATCCATCATCGTCTTTCCTCGCCACACTCCGTCATTATGCATTCATTTTTTATCTTTCTCTTCTCGTTTTACCACATGCGCTTCTCAGGAATCTCATACCCACGGCATTTATTTTTCTTTCGTGCTTTTTGACATACCATGTCTCACTTCCATACAGTACTGACGGGAAGAATACGCCATTATAGATTGCTCGTTTCGCAGCTAGGCTCATGCTTTTATTTCCCATTATCGTCCACATACTTCCAATCACTTTCCTTCCATCATTGACCCTTCGCCAATCTCGCTCTCAATTGTACCATCTGAGTAAACATTCTACCGAGATATACTATTTCGTCCACTTGCTCCACAGTTTCATCTTGCAGAGTAAATACTCTACTCTCCTTTCCACCTTCCCGATTGAACACCACAATCTTAGTTTTGTTCACGTTTACCTTTAGGTCCATGATCTCACAGACTGTATCAAACTTCCTCAGAGCGGTTTGCAGCTCATCGCACTGTCACTTAATAAGACTGTCATCTGCATACACCAGAAGTCGTACATTTACGTCACCAATCATTACACCATTTGTATCAGTACATGCTTGTCTAAGACATTTATCCATGTATACATTGAACAACCACGGTTACATCACACAGCCTTGTCGCACTCCTGCTCAATCTTAAAGTATTCACTCACCTCCTCTCACCCTAACACATCCCTGACTACCGTTGTATACTGCCCTTATTCCATTTATTAGACCTTTATTTACGCCATATTCATTTAATATTTCCCACAGCTTCTCTATTCACTCTGTCATATGCTTTCTCCAGATCTACAAACGCACAGTACAACTTCCTTTTACCTTTAAACACTTTTCGATCACCTGCTGAGAGCAACCATCTGATCGACACATCCTCTCCCTGGCATGAAGCCACCTTGCACATCCTAAATCTTAGTTTGTGTAGTTTCTCGTACTCTATCAATCAGTATTCTTCCAAATACTTTACCAGGTACGCTGAGCAAGTTTATTCCTCTGTAGTTCTTACAATCACTCTTGTTCCCTTCCCTTATACAATGGTACAATGATCGCGCTCTTCAATCACTCGGCACTTTTCCATACATAAGCATACATTGAATAATTCACCAATCTTCGTATAAGCTTTGCACCACCATACTTGAGCATTTCACCAGTGATTTCATCTACGCCTGCTCCCTTGCCGTTTTTAACCTTCTACCGTTTTATCTACCTCATTTATTCCAATATCCTTCTGAGTTTCATTCATCATTTCTTCTATATTCTCCTTATTTAACCCTTCAGTCTTACTTTCCTCACTACTGTACAGCTTTCCGAAATTGTCTTGCCAGCATTTCCTCACTTCACAATCGTCCCATACTATTTCGTTTCTAGCATTTATCACTCCTGCAGCGTTCTGTTTTGGCCACGTTTTGTATTTTGACCCATTTCCAGAAGAGGTTTTTGTTTCCCTCAAGATCACTCTGCATTTTCTCTGCTTCCACAGCCATCACTTCCTCTTTACTTATTTTCACTGCCTCCTTCGCTTTTTTATTTTTTAATCTGTATACCTCATACAACCGCTTCTTCTCAGTCTCATTTTTTGCAGCAATCATTGCCATGTACGTATCTCTTTTCGTACATACTGCCTTTTTACTGACTCATTCCACCAAGAATATTTTTTCTGTCTATCTATAGTCACTCTTCCACATATTCGCACGCACAATTGATAACAGAGTTTTTCAAGCTTATCCATGCACTTTCAAAGTCAGTGTCTTTTATTTGTTCGTTCCACACTGTTTCAGTCACATTCAACTCTTTACTCACAGCATCTGCATATTTCACTCTCGCACCATTATCCACCAGTTTGTCAACCCTAATTCTGGACGTTCGCACTTCGTTTGCTTTCCTTCTCCAGACCCACTTTTGCCCTTAACACATTCTCGATACAACCAAACAGTGGTCCGATCCACACTCCGCTCCGCGCATTACTTTTGTGTCTTTCACCAGGTTTCTAAGCCGTTCATCATACACTATCAAGTCTATCATACTTTTAGATTCACCTTTTTTGCCATGTATACATATGCACATTTTTATGTTTAAACCGCGTATTGGATACAAACAGGCTTTTCTCCACACAGATGTTTAGCAGGTGTTCACCGTTCTCATTGACTCTTTGGTCTCCGAACTTTCCTAGAACGCGTTCACTATGTTCTCTTTTGTACACCCACCCATTCGTTCATATCCCCCACTATAATCACTCTTTCGTTTGGCTTACACACGTTCAACACGTTCTCTACTTCATTCCAGAGGTTCTCACGCTCCTGGTCTCTTTCTCCATTCACCGGTGTATAGCATGCTATAAGAAAAGTTCTTCGAAACTCCACTTTCATTCTAACCCATATTACCTGGGGAGATATCAATTCGTACCGTTTAACACATCTTTTCGCTCTTTCACTTATGATCATACCAACACCTTTTGCGTCATGCACTTCCGTCTCAACTCCTGACCATAGTGCCAGGCTGCCATCCTCCATCTCCACAGCATCCTTTCCTTTGCGCTTTGTCTTCGATACACACAGAATATCAAGGTGTCTTTCGTACATTACATTCGCAATTTCAAATTCTTAAGCATTCATACCTCTAACATTCCACGTACCGACTCGCCATTCATTCCTTGCACAGCGGTCAGCAACGGGGCCTGTCTGTTTCGACCTTGACCGTCCCTTGTAGGTAGGTCGATCCGAGGCAGTTGTATTGTTTTCTTGAGTAATACCATAGCGAGCAGACCGGTTACTGGCCAAATCGTGCCTCAGACGATGTAGCATTCCCTACTAACAGTATCGTCCTATTACCGGACAGTTATTTGTCTACTGTCACGACATAATAGATAGATATAAATAATAGATCGTATACTTACTGTAATAATCTCATAAATGTACATTTTTTTTCTTACCTACCCTTCAATGACACCACGCGTTTAACCATACTGCTCTATACGCGATTCCTGGTTCCGCGCCCCTCAACGGACTTGCTGGTATTTATTAGCGACCAAATGATTCAATTATTATTTATTTATTTTTTTAGCTTTTCGAGTTATAGTTATTTCAATATCCTTTAATATTTATTTATCAAATCAGTTTTACTATTGTCCCGAGCCGTGACAACTTAAATAAATATTTTATTACTTCTCTATGATTAATTGTTGTTGCAACAATGTTTACCTGTTGGAGTCCAATCCTTAGACAAAAGGTTTATGTTTGCTTTATAATTTTTTAAAGTTATAGTTTTAACAATCCCATGGGTTTAATAGAGCCGTATTTTTCGTAAATACTGTAGCAATCCTAAATCTTATTTCGCGCCTATTTCAACTAAATATCCTTTTACTGGTTAGATTATCATTATCTTTGTTTATTATTAATATTCAAACCGCTGGGCATAAAAACCTGTTCAAACGATTACCCTTATTTGATTGATTTAGAAGCAGTCATTTAACATGTATTTAACTGAAAACACCGAAAAAAAAACTAATTATTTAACTTAAAAGTAAGATAACCTTTTATGTTTAAATTTTTATTACAAAAATTTACAATTTATCCGATTTCTTGTTTTATTGTTTTGAAAATAAAAGGTATTTGAAAAAACAATAAAACAAGAAATAAATATAGAATAAATATAGAGAAATTCGTCCATCCCAAGAAGTAGAAGAAGAGAACATTCGATCAGAAGGTATGTAATAAATACATTAAGCAATCGTTAATTATAATCTACGTTAAAAATAATTGTTTAAGTAAAAATTAAATAAAACATAGACTTTACTGGATTGACCCAAATATATTCCTAAGCGTTCACCAGAAACATGCCTGTTTAATGTTATGAGGCTGGCTATAGATTGAAGTTGAGTTGTTTTATATTTCGGGTGCTAAAAGAACAATAATGTAACATAAAGACGCTGACTTAATATAATGTAATTTAATATAATGTTTATGTTGGATTTGAGGGGGGTTGCTTAATTATTGTTATAATTATTATGTTGATACACCCATATTCCAAATCAAAATTCTTATTGTGCTTAAGACTAAATGTGGCAACACTCACATAATGGCCGGTAGAGGACACTCTGGACTTGAATGGAGAACAAAAAACTTAAACCTCAACCTAGTGGTGTTGCACATTACCAATGACATTAATACATTTATTAATTCTCATAGGATTCTTTTTCTATTTCTATGGAAAGGTGTTTGATGTTTCTGTTACTGCATATTTATTACATATATACAGTCGAACTTCGATATTTTGAAACTCGACTGGCCACAAAAAAAGTTAGAGCTATCCAGATACATTCTTATACAACCCTTGAAGATCTGTTAACAACCATTCTTGTCTGAGTTATCAAAAACTCAAGTTAAGAAGTTCGACTGTATCAACGTATTTGTATGTTTAAGTTTGTGTTGCACGCTTAATAATTATTCAGGCCTATGGTGTAGCATGTACGTTAACAATTATGCATATACTTAAAATGGAGTTAACATGGTCAAAATCACTTTATAACTTTATGACTTTACATATGATGTAAAAAAATTTTTATAACAAAAGTGGCCTCGAGAAACGAAAATGCTTCTTCATTTGTAAGAATCATTTCGGTACGAAAAGATAAAGAAAGTCTATTAAATGCAACACGGTGAATCATTTTTGACATATGCGTGAAAATCATAGCTTGCTTGTTTCCAACAGGGAATTTATTTTATATCTTACATGGCCCTCTTTACTGATTTTGTTGTGATTAGTAAATCGTAATTCATATTTTAAACTGTATTTGTTGTTGCTGGGCAAATAATTGGTTTTTGTTGATATTTTATGCTTTTGATTTACTAACACATCGCTTGAAAACAACTATAACATTCTTATATAATTAAAAAAATGTTAGAATTATCACATTATTATTTTATAATTTGTTCTCATTGTTAGTAGCATAGCATTAGTATGATAACTAGAGTGAGGATTTTATGCAAAATGCATATTGCTTATTTTTTATAGTTGAAGAATATCGTTTTGTTTTTAGACGAATTGCACTAAATGCAATCATTTGACATTAATTAATTTTTGCATATTTTGCATATTTCGCCAAATACTGCATATATTGCAATTTTATGCATATTTTGCCTTTTTATTCATAATTAACATATATTTCGCATTTTTTCTATATCTTCCAAATTCGCTTTAAAATGCATTATTCTAACTTATTTTAAATTTTGTTATTGTGTGTAAATAAGAAATGTATTTTTATATGAATAAGACAGGTTTAAAGAAAGATTATTACCTGCAGTTAAGTGCAACGTTAATACTTCCGGATTATGAAGCTTCAATGCCGCTATTTCGTAGTAATTGAAAATTCTAATGGTATCTAAGTAGATAGTTAAAGCATTGATTGAGGGAATTCCCTCAATCAAGGGTTAAAGCTATTTGGACTTTTTCAAGGTAAGTGTTTAGTTAGTTAATCCTTCTTGAAAATAATTTGAGAGTAACGGACAAAATGCAAAATTTTAAACATTCTTTGTGCGAAGACGTAACTCAATGGTACGGCTTTGTTAAGTGAACTTCAAGATGCCGAAAGTTAAAAATAGTTTAGTTCAAGTATGGATAAAAAATATATCCGAGCTACGTCTGGATGATGAAAAAGTGTTTTGCATAGCCTGTGTGAAAACAGTAAGTGCCATTACATATTTTTAATTGATTTCAGAAATTAAACCCTTATTGATTGATGTAGGTTATTGAATTCACCGTTTTATCAGTTTTTAAACGCAATTAGATACTTATTTTTAAAATTAATTTTTCCTTAGATCATGTGCGAAAGGAAATCTCAAGTTACACAGCACATTGAAACCTCTCTTCATAAAAGAAAATTAGAAACATTTAAAAAAACAAAAGTTTGTCAGACACCTTTGCGCCAGTCGTTTCAAGAAACGGCCAAAAGAAATGCACAACAGGAATTTAATTTCGAATTGTGTAGTGCACTTGTTAAAGCCAATATTCCATTAAAGAAATTGCAAAATCCTAGTTTTAGGTCATTTTTAGAACAAAATTAGTAAAAAGCAAGTGCCAGATGAAAGCACGCTTGGAAAAATGTGTATTAATTATCTTGAAACTATGGGGCATATAAAGAAAATTACAAAAAATAAATATATCTTTATTTTATAGTAGATGAAACTACAGATTGTTGCGGGCGATATGTTGCAAATTTAATGATTGGTTATTTAAGTGAGGCGCAGTCTAGTATATCATATTTAATCGCTTCCAAAGTTCTTGAGAAAACCAATCATGCAACAATAGTTCGCTTTATAAACGAAGCTTTCATGCAATTTTTATTCCTGATATTGTTGCAACAGATAAAATTGTTTTCCAACGTCTAGTAGGCTAGTTCGCGTTAACGGAAATTATTAAATTTAGCCTGATGAAAAGATCTTACATTGGTCTGCAGTAATTTAAACTGTTATCATACTAACGTTATGGTTGCCGCTAATTACCTAAATGTAATGCTGTCGCTACTAACAATGAGAACAAATTATAAAATAATAATGTGATAAATCTAACAATTAAAACCTTAAATAAATAACTACGTAATTAGTATCGTCCTAGATGTTCGAAACGTCGTCCATCATTTTCAATGCATGAAATTAATCGCTGACGGGTGGAGAAAACAGCAGTTCAATTTCTGCCTTGAACTACTTCGTATTGTCTGTCGTATTCTTTCAATCATGTCAGCTCTTGTTGTGGATCTGTCGGCATAATAGACTTTTATTCGCCCCACAAATAAAATTTAAACAACTTAGGTCTGAGACCTTGGTGGCAAATAAATAAACTTCCACGTCCTATCCACCTTTCAGGGTATAATTGACCTAAGAAATTCGAATATCTCTAGAATAATGTGCCGAATCCATCATGTTGCAAGAACATGTCACGACGAATGACAAGGGTACGTCTTCTAAAATAAGTGACAGTTCGTTGCTTAAAAATCTAAATATCTTTCTCCATTAACAGTCTCATTAAAAAAGGCCCAATTATTTCTCCACCTAGAATCGCACACACATTTACAGACCAACGACCCTGATGTTGAACCTCCTGCATCCAGTGGGGATTCGTTTCAGACCAGTAGTGCATATTATGTCGATTTACTACTACCATCACTATGAAAAGTAGCCTCATCTGTCCACATAATTCAAAAGTATTTCAGGATCGTCGTATCATATTTGAGAGCCAGTTACAAAAATCCAACCTGGTATCGAAATCTTGAGCATTCAAACTATGGTGTAGGACCATGAAGTCCTTCGTTGTTAGTAAACGAAAAAGGACTTTAAATGCATTAACTCTCGTAATGTTATAATGAATTTTTTCGCCCGGCCTCTCATTATTTTTTATTATTGGTACCTTTTACTTTACTTTGCCTCACTTAATCATCATGTTGTTAGTTGAAATCTATTCACATAGCATAAGATAATTTCATTAAAGAATTTGGTGTTTTATTGAAACTGAACATAAAATGGCGGCAAATACATTAGTCATGTTGTCACAAATTAACTTTGATGTAATGACATTTTCGGTATGATAAAATGAGAAACATATGACGACAAACGAAAAAATTAAAACATTTTTATCATTATAATACAGAATAAAACGTGCATTAATAAATATGTAGTCACCTGTGTTCTCTTAAAATATTTTGGACGGTGGTTCGACATATACCCTAGTCTCTAGCTGTAGCTCTGGTGCTTGAATGAGGTTAACATTTACATAAGCTAAACACCAATAACATTTTCCTCTGTTCTACCTCAGCGTTGTCTTCGGTACACTGAAGATTCACATTTCAGTAGTACGCACACGGTGTGCGAGTCGGAAAAAACTCTTCTGCGGTGATGCCGTCTGTTTGGGTACTGCAGTGCATACACTCTAGCAGCAACGGTTGCATTTCTCATACATTCAAAATAAACTGTCAACGTATCAAATGCTTCTTCATTTGTAAGAATCATTTGGTACGAAAAGATAAAGAAAGTCTATTAAATGCAACACGGTGAATAATTTTTGACATATGCGTGAAAATCACAGCTTGCTTGTTTTCAACAGAATTTATTTTATATCTTACATGGCCCTCTTTACTAATTTTGTTGTGATCAGTAAATCGTAATTCATATTTTAAACTGTATTTGTTGTTGCTGGGCAAATAATTGGTTTTTGTTGATATTTTATGCTTTTGATTTACTAACACATCGCTTGAAAACAACTATAACATTCTTATATAATTAAAAATGTTAGATTTATCACATTATTATTTTATAATTTGTTCTCATTGTTAGTAGCGACAGTATTACATTTAGGTAATCTAGCAACCATAGCATTAGTATGATAACCAGAGTGAGGATTTTATGCAAATGCATCGCTTATTTTATAGTTGAAGAATATCGTTTTGTTTTTAGACGAATTGCACTAAATGCAATCATTTGACATTAATTAATTTTTGCATATTTTGCATATTTCGCCAAATACTGCATATATTGCAATTTTATGCATATTTTGCCTTTTTATTCATAATTAACATATATTTCGCATTTTTCTATATCTTCCAAACTCGCTTTAAAATGCATTATTCTAACTTATTTTAAATTTTTATTGTGTCTAACTAAGAAATGTATTTTTATATGAATAAGACAGGTTTAAAGAAAGATTATTACCTGCAGTTAAGTGCAACGTTAATACTTTCGGATTATGAAGTTTCAATGCCGCTATTTCGTAGTATTTGAAAATTCCAATGGTATCTAAGCAGATAGTTAAAGCATTGATTGAGGGAATTCTCAATCAAGGGTTAAACTATTTGGACTTTTCAAGGTAAGTGTTTAGTTAGTTAATCTTTCTTGAAAATAATTTGAGAGTAACGGACAAAATGCAAAATTTTAAACATTCTTTGTGCGAAGACGTAACTGAATGGTACGGCTTTGTTAAGTGAACTTCAAGATGCCGAAAGTTAAAAATAGTTTAGTTCAAGTATGGATAAAAATATATCCGAGCTAGTCTGGATGATGAAAAGTGTTTTGCATAGCCTGTGGAAAAATAGTAAGTACCATTACATATTTTTAATTGATTTCGAATTAAACCCTTATTAATTGATGTAGGTTATTGAATTCACCGTTTTATCAGTTTTAAACGCAATTAGATACTTATTTTTAAAATTAATTTTCCTTAGATCATGTGCGAAAGGAAATCTCAAGTTACACAGCACATTGAAACCTCTCTTCATAAAAATAATTAGAAACATTTAAGAAAACAAAAGTTTGTCAGACACCTTTGCGCCAGTCGTTGTTTCAAGAAGGCCAAAAGAAATGCACAACAGGAATTTAATTTCGAATTGTGTAGTGCACTTGTTAAAGCCAATATTCCATTAAAGAAATTGCAAAATCCTAGTTTTAGGTCATATTTAGAAAAATTAGTAAAAAGCAAGTGCCAGATGAAAGCACGCTTCGAAAAAGGTATATAATGATTTATATCTTGAAACTATGGGCATATAAAGAAAATTACAAAAAATAAATATCTTTATTTTACAGTAGATGAAACTACAGATTGTTGCGGGCGATATGTTGCAAATTTAATGATTGGTTATTTAAATGAGGCGCAGTCTAGTATATCATATTTAATCGCTTCCAAAGTTCTTGAGAAAACCAATCATGCAACAATAGTTCGCTTTATAAACGAATCTTTCATGCAATTTTTATTCCTGATATTGTTGCAACAGATAAAATAGTTTTAATGCTGTCTGATGCAGCATCGTATAAGGTAAAAGCTGGACAGCAATTAAAATTATTTTATGAAAATTTAATACATGTAACATGTCTCGCACATGGTATTAATAGAGTAGCAGAAACAATTCGTAATCAATTTCCATTAGTAAATAGTATAATAAGTAGTATAAAGAAAGTGTTTTTAAAAGCTCCGTTACGAATTCAATTGTACAAAGAAAAGTTACCTAATATTCCTCTACCACCAGAGCCTGTGATTACGGGTTGGGGTACTTGGTCTTTTTATGCAGATCATTTGGAAAAATAAAGGAGTTAGTTTTAGAAATTTCTGATAATTCAAGTACTTACGTTCAAAAGCTCAATCCATTTTAAAGAAAACACAATTGCGCAATGAGCTGGCATTTATAAAAGCAAATTACTATTTTGTAAGTTCAACCATTGCTAAATTAGAAACGGAAGCATTGTCATTAAATGAATCTATGCAAATAATTAATAAATTTCAACAGCTGATTTCTGCTGTTTCAGGAAATATTGGTAAAACTATTTCTAATAAATTAAATAAAATTTTACAAAAAACAGTGGATATCAGTTGTTACTAAAAGTTAAACTTGAGGAAAATTCCGATGATCTTGTTATCAATTTAGATTTGGCCATATTAGCCGCATTAAAATATGCACCCATGACTTCTGTGGATGTAGAAAGAAGTTTTTCTTTGTACAAAACATACTATCGGACAGACGCCAAAATTTTCTGCCCGAAAACTTGGAAAAATATTTAGTTATAAATTGTTTTGCAAATAGTAATGAGAGGTGTAATCTTTATAAATCTATAGCGTATAAGTAAATATGTAATTTTAAATAACACATAATTTTAAAATAATGTTAAAATAATAATTGCTTTGTAAGTAGTAATGACAGGTGCAGTTTTTATAAATGCATAGTGTATAAGTAAATATGTAGTTTTAAATAACACATAATTTTGAATGTTAAAATAATAAGTTTGTATGCAATTTATCTTTTCCTATTAAAAATTACAAGCATATATACTTTTTATATATTAATGTTATAATTTGGAATTAATACAGGTAAATAGAAGATTCAATATTTATGCATATTTTGAATTAATAATGCATCTTTGATGCATATTTTAAGGTTTTATGCATATATATGCACATATTTCGGCATTTTATAGTGCATAAATCCGCTCTCTATTGATAACAGTTTAAATTACTGCAGACCAATGTAAGATCTTTTCATCGAGGCTAAATTTAATAATTTCCGTTAACGCGAACTAGCCTACTATGTTGGAAGAACAATTCCAGCCATTTACCTGTTTCTTACAATATCTCGGATAGGAAAAGATATCGACTTGCAGTTTTACTGTTTTGTTACTAATTTAGTCTACTTTTAAAGACCTACTTAAATTTTTATGCTTCCATTTAAAATTGTAAAGAGAAACACAATATTAAAAAATATTAAACAGCGCCCTCTAGCATTTATGTTATTAATCAGATTGCTTCAAATTTACAAATTTTCTATTGTTTAACAAAAGCTCTTTCAAACAACACCAAGTTTATTAAAATCGGTCAAGCAGAACCTGAATTAAAGGCGTTTTTCGTAAC
This sequence comes from Vesta saturnalis, assembly GCA_036346205.1. Lineage (NCBI taxonomy): Eukaryota > Metazoa > Arthropoda > Insecta > Coleoptera > Lampyridae > Vesta > Vesta saturnalis. Next base: position 11,869,135 of record JARFJB010000218.1, on the reverse strand, counting down.
AAGGTTCCTCTCCCACTTATTTGATGAGATAGACTAAAACTTGTCAAATAAAAAATATGCAGAATTTGCCGAGGAATCTGATTATAATATTTAATATGCCCATTAATTGAGTAAATTTTGAAAAATTTTGCTTTTTAAAATTTTAACTGTCAAATACGCCTTCTAGCGGTGGACCTTCAACTCTGAACATAGTTTCCAGGCGTTTCTCGATGCCACTTTTGTTATAAAAATTTTTTTCCCGAACCTGTGCTATAATCCATTCCTGAGATATGACCGACGGCCGTTCTTAGTTGGCCACCCGGTACATGCTACATCATATTCTTGATTGTGGTATAATTGTATTTATGCCAGTCTACTTATCTTAATGCCTTATTATTTTTTATTTTAGAATCCAATAATAACTTAATTATTGCAACTCATTCAAATGTTGTGGAATCAAAAATAATTGTCAAAACAATAACTAAAACTCATCCGGCAGAATCAATTTATAATCCAAAGGCTCAACTGATAGAAAAATTATACAATATTGTAGATGGTATTAATACTCAAGCTGAAGTTGACACGGTACATAAAACTTTAAGGTCATTGTGTCCAACATTAGAAGCCTTACGAAATCATCCCTTATAATAAAAACATACATTCATCGTAAATTTATAAGTAAGCGGCGAACTACAAATCAAAAAAGCTGAAAAACATTCACAAACTGAAGCTGCTAAATTATTGTTTTGTAATATAATATAAATTAATAATAAATATTTATATTTCTTTGTCTTGTCATTTATTTAACCTGTTAATACTTAATTACAAAATAATTAGTTCATAACAAAACCTTTATTACAAAATACTTACCCTAAAAAGTGACTAAATACCACAAATTTGGAAAAGTAACTAATCAGGAACGACACACAAATGTTCGTTACCTATAGACGATAGTGAAATTAATTTGGGTTAGGTAGGTAATTTGAATACTTGAATAGGTACTTTACCAGAATATTGGTTTATGCAATTTCTCAAATTTCAAGTATTGGAAAATTCCTTTAAAACACTTGGTCTACAAACAACTACTAGGTGTTGTTTGTTTGGGCACAGCTCTTCGAATGTAAGTATCTACAATATAAAAACAAGGCACAGGGACTTACACCTTAAAAATTATTGTTAATATGAATATTTAACTTACCCCCATGTTTTCTTTTAACATGCGCCCTCAAGTTGGATATATTCAAGGATGACCTACTTGAGTATTCTACATTGCATTTATCACATTTATTATTCGACATAACTAGGTGTTTCAAACGCAGAAACTTTGAACATTTCTAGATGTCTACAATTGACTGACAGCATATCTACAATACAACACATCCCTAATGTAAAAGCTACCCCTAATAGGTGATTTTTTAAGCATATAAGAAGAGCATAATAATAAAGTTTTAACCCCGAAATGTAATGCAACTAACAATACTCTCGTGATATTTTGCATAAATTTATATTCACATTTTAAAACTGTACAAAATCAATACATTTCTAAAATAAATACTGATGTAAAATAAAATCCTTTATTTATTTCGGAAATATTTGTAACGTTTTTTAGCCTTCCTTAACTGTGAAATATTATAGATCACAATTCGATATAAAACGTGCGTTTTTAATATTTTCCAAATTAATTGAGTATCAATAGGAAATGTGATGCATTGCATATAGTATTATCAGTATGATTTTAATATTATATTTAACTTGAAATACAAGTATACTTCTAGAATGGAATGTATAATTGCAATTATTATTTAAACGATAGACTTGTACTTGAACTATCAAAGTGATGTATGTTTGCATTAGATGTAAGTAAAGATATATGTCATATCCATGGAAAGAGATAAAGACGACTCGATGTGGACGTCCGTTTGCAAGTGTAGGTGGGGATGAGTAAGGACAAAAGATGCGCTCCTGAAAATTTATAATTTGCACCTAATTCTCAGAAAAAAAAATTTTTTTTTAACGCAGTTGTGTTTTATAAGTGGCAATTTATCAATTTCATGTGTAGATTTATCAAAATATGAGAAAATAGCTTTTAAATTAACCAATTCTATTCTGAAACAACAAAGAGTACTTAAAACACAGGTTTTTGTACTTACGTAAGCTCAGAAGAAACACATGTATGCAAGTTATCTATTTCATCTATAAATGTATCAAAATGGTCCTTAAATTAACCAATTCAATTTTAAAACAAACAGGACAAACATGACTTGCTTTTTAATTTTGTTTGATTAGGACTCCAAATTTACAATTTTTGATGGAGCGTGAATATTACTGCTTCAAGAATTGTAGGATAATGAACGCAGTTATTTTACTTTTAAAGCAGTGTGTGCAGGTGTGAATGCGAACATTCTATATTTATCTTAGTCACCAATGTACATTACAATTGTTGTATTGTGTATTGTATAAATACATGGCGTAAAGTTTTCAGATTTAAATGTATTTGGGAACTGTTTGTCTTTTATTTAACGTAAGATTTGTTACACTTTTAACTGTACTATATTTTCACACTTTCTTTATATGCATGATATTTTACAATAAATCAATTTGTAACGCAACATGCACTTAAAATTTGCAAAAAACGACTGCTTTACTTTGATGTCGATACTTACATGAGTAAGTCAGACTTCCAGATGTTTTCAATTTTTTCCTTAACGTAGATTATTTCACTTTTCTAGCGCAAATTGAACTATCACAAATTTTTTTTAACCGTAGTAAATTTTTTTCTTCAAACTGCTTTCAGTGTGCTACGTTGAGCTTTTCTGTGGGAAACAGTTACTGCTTCTGGGAAACGGCTACCTGTTTTTGAGAAACGGGCACCGGTTTTAGGTCTGTTTTCGGAAAACGGGTAGCTATTTGAGTTGTTTCTGCCTGTTGATGGAAAAACAGGTATCTGTTTTTTACGCTGACTTTATCAAAGTTTATACTATTTGCGGCATTTACAATGTTCTGCCGGACAATTACAAATTGTTGTTGGCACTGCATAAAAGTTCCAAATTTCCGCTATACTAAATTTGAATTTACCTTAATTAATTTATAAAATAAGGATATTTCTATTAAACCACATAAATTGAAACTTTTTATTAGTTTAGGTACTGTTTATAAAACAAAAAAAAAACAAAATTAAACTGTCCTTAACAATGTTCCGTTTAATAGTATTGAATAAAACAATATCGAATTATTTTCTTGTAAATTCAATAACTGGTAATATCACTAAACATAACCAACATTATTGCTAAAATGTAAAATTTTACTAACTCCTGTCAATTATCGTCATCACTGTTTAAGTTATCGAGAGATGGCAGTACCTTACAATTTTAACCAAAAATGTAAAAATAACGTTGTTTTGGACATGTATATCATCAGAAAAGGTGCAAACTAAAGTTTTCCCAAACATATTTTATTATTTTATACTTCATACATTTTTGCTATGCTTCTGAAAGCTTACACTTTACTGACCATTTTCCGGAATTGTAGCATTGCTTTACGTGTACGTAAAAATGAAGTTACATTTGACGTTCACAAGATTGTAATGTCAATTTTACGTTTCAGCAGACCAAAAATATATATTGATGTATTATGAGTCTACAAACAAATAAATGTTAGGTAAGAATAAGCATTTCTGTAAAATGAGTTGCATACACGCCTGGTGCTTATGTGCATGGTATGTTTAAGTTTTTGAAATAATGAATAAACATGAAAACACATACACAAAGTGATGATAGGTTTCATCACTCCCTCTCTCTCACTCTCTTTTCTTCCCCCTCTCCCCCTTTATTTATCTTCCCCCCTCTCTCCCTCTCTTCCTTTCTACCTTTCTACCTCTCTACTTATCTCCCTCCCACTACCTCCGTCCCCCTCTCTCTCACCCTCTCACTCTCTTCCTTCTCCTCTCTCCCTCCTCCTCTCTCCTCTCTCCTCTCTCCCTCTCTCCTCTCTCCCTTCTCCCTCTCTCCTCTCTCCTCTCTCCCTCTCTCCTCTCTCCCTCTCTCTCTCTCCTCTCCTCTCTCCTCTCCCTCTCTCCTCTCTCCCTCTCTCCTTTCTTCTCTCTCTCTCCCTCTCTTCCCTCTCTCCTCTCTTCTCCCTCTTCCTTCTCCTCTCTCCCTCTCTCCTCTCTCCCTCTCTCCCTCTTCTCTTCTCTTCTCTCTCCTCTCTCTCCTCTCTCTCTCCCTCCATCCTCTCTCTTGTTCCCTTCTCTCTCTCCTTCATCTTCTTCCTCTCTCTACTCTAATCTCTTGTTCTCTCTCTCTTTCTCTCTCTCACAACAACCCGAATAATTTATTCTTGTTTCTGAGAATTACAACTGTCTGTATTTGGGAAAAATAAGCCAGTTCTTCTTTGAAATACTCATAAAAGCGTTGAGGTAATACATGTGAATAAGATGTGTATGTAGATGTTAGTAAACAAAAATAAATCTTTATTCATTAGAATTTCATTACAATTTTTTCATATAAATGACATACATGAGCCAAATCGCAGTGACAAGTGTATTGTGTATGAAAAAAATAGCATGTATTAAGTTTGGGTAAAGTAGGCTGTTATTTAAACACCGTAATACGTTGCTTTAACATTTTTTTAATATTATCAGCTTTCTCTCGTCCTCTAACGTACACCTCATCTGTTGTCGGTATGAAATCACTAAGTATGCGAGGAAATAGATAGTATATCCATATTACCACTTGATAAAGTGGTGGTTATGAATTAACCAGTTAGCTTGTTTTTGAAATTCACTATCCAAGGTATGCAATGGAAATGGAGGCTTGAATGCATATTAAGCAATTTTCTCTCCATTATATATCGCTAGTTCCTTAGGCGTTTTGAATCCTTGCACATCAATTATAACAATCATTACTTTTCTATATTTGTCTGGTTGTCTTATTTAGCGCGTTGTATATGCGCTAATGCAATCGTGCAGTATTTCTACATGCTACATTTAAACAAATAGAACTGATTTTCTGGTTAGCTTTACTCACACTATTACAATGGTAAATACGTAAGCGATTTTACTGTGCAAAAACAGTGTTTTCAAATACATACTTTTTAGAAAAACATTGTGTCGAAGCGAATGATATGTGATTATAAAATTTCAACTTATCTAGAAGGGTAGACTCCACGAGGATACCCGAGCAATACCGAGCATGCACAAAGTCCGACAATACTCACCTTGACCTATGCATTCACAAAGCCAGTTACATGTGTCATTGGTTAAGAATGCTTATTTTGCTATTCATAACCTTGAAAATTGGTTTGTAGAAGACATTTTTGAAACACAAAATATATAATTTATTTCCATAACAATTATACATAGATATAATTATTATTTTTTTTACAGAAACGTTAAATTAATTGTCTTTCCACAGTTCCGAGCTTGGTAATGTACAGCTGTCCCAAATTCGAGGGCAAGCATGGGGATCTCGCTTATTATAAGAGATAGGATATAGGTTTAAATTCGGCACTTTTGCTAAATTCGATGCCGAGTAATAATCTGAAAATAAATTTGAGTTAACTCGAATGGATTTGGTTTTATGCTCAAAAACTAAAATTTCGATTTTGTTTTTCGCGTTTGACTACCTTATTATTAGAATTTTCAAAATTCGATTAAACATTATTAAGGCATTTTTACGCACAATACTAATACGGTATTAAAAATATTATGGACGTTTTGTTTATTCTGAACCATCATCAGGTTTATTTTTTCTTATCGGGGTTAAGACATATTTTTATGGCGTTGGATGGAGAATGTTATGCTGATTTTAGCAACCTTATATTATATTATAAACCTTATAATAAGCGAGATCATGCTTCCCATCAATTTGGACAGCCTGCATACGTCATTCTCAGCCAGATATTGTTTAAACTTTTCAATGCGATCTTCTTTCTTGAAGTATTCATAAAATCGTAAGAAGTATGCACTTAAAGTTCTGGGTCTCAATGATAATATATTTATCATACTTTGTGTAGATAGTATTCATATCAATCCCTTTATATTTTGCACCACCTTCAAACCTTTTTCGTTCATGGAGGATTTACAGAAAGTGATATTGTTCAATGCAGATAGATCCATCTTTACTGATTGGAGAACGTTTTCTAATTTTGAGCTGACACCGGAACTGTCCTATATATTACTGCATCACGATTTTTTATGGAGAGGGAGAGTGTGCTTTGAGAATTGCATCAGTAAGCTAATCTGCATCTGATGATGAATGCACCATCAGGAAATGTTGTCCATTTTTTATATCGTTCCAGGAATATTATTGCTGCTTTCATTATAACAACTTTACTTGCTCGTAATTGTACTAGGACTAAACACTGTTGAAGAAATGATTCATGTGTAATTTACATATGGTGGGGTTGTAGTATGATCTTGGTCTACTTTTAGCATAGACAACAACCAACAATCATTCTTTTGTTTCCATAAACTGATTCTACTTTTATAACTCTAAAAATGTGATACGATACCTCTGCGGGTCTATAAACTTTCAGTTTGAGCACTCTATTTTTAGATTTCTAAGAATTGTAATATGATGGCCTAGCAATTTCCATTTTAGGTTTAAATGTTGATCTAAACGTGTCCTTGATTTGAGTACCCTTACATGTTTAAACTTGTTAAATACCACCGTGTCCTACTTTTAGTTTAGAAAACTATTTGACCTTCACTCAATTTGGTCAACCTAAGTACCATTTGACCTTGATCTACATTTTAGCGTACATACTTGCATACATAACCTTTCATTCTTCATGTTTCCATGAACTGATTCTATTTTAGATTTCTAAGAAACTTAATACGATATCCCTGCAGGTCATTACTCTTTGACCTTGAAAACTCGATTTTAGATTTCTAAGAATTGTAATATGATCATGATGATAATGATGACCTTGCAATTTCTATTTTTAGGTTTAAATTTAGACTGTTTTGTTTGAAAAGGCTGAACTTGGAAAAATTTATTAAAAAAAATTTCTATCACCTACTAGGGATACCTACCCAATTTGATATATGTATTAGATACGTTGAAAAGTCGACTGCAGTGTTAGGGGTTCTAAAATTTATTTTTGGCAAATTCTGGCTCGTTTTCGAGAAAATTGATTTTTTTGTTTGAAAGGCTGAATTTAGAAAATCTGTAAAAATATTTCTAGCACCTTCTAGGGGTAGCTTTTACATAATGGTAGCTACCAATTTGATATGTGTTAGATACGTTGAAAAGTCGACAGAGGGAGATGGTGATTTTTAACTTATTTTTGACAAATTCTGGCCGTTTTCGAGAAAATTGATTTTTATGTTTGAAAAGCTGTAACTTAGAAAATCTGCTTAAAAATATTTCTATCGCCTACTAGGGTAGCTTTTACATTAGTAGCTGTCGAATTTGATATATGTGTTAGATACGTTGAAAAGTCGACATGGTTTATTTTTTCTTACGGGGGTTAAGATATATTTTTATGTCGTTGGATGGAGAATGTTATGCTGATTTTAGCAATATATAACACTGTATGGTTTGATCGACTGCGACCTAAAATAATGAGAAAAATACGAAGAACAAGATTCCGCATTCTTGGATCCAGCAAGGAATAATTACAGTAGTTCTACTTATTTAATTTGTTAAACTCGTTAGAACATCCAAAAAAATATAAAAACAGTTAAACAATTAAAAAAAAAACATTAACAAACAACTCAAACAAGTAGGTCTATGTAACACGGTCATAATAGCGACAACGAAAATTTATCGATAGGTAACAACAAAATAATTACACAGACAAACAAAAATTATTAAAATAAATGTTCGAACAAGTTTCCTCCTTCTTGAATACAGTAACGAATTCTTCTTCTACGATTGTTTACGCTTCTTTGAATGGTTCGCCTGGGAATTGGACGAAGTTTATTAACAACCCTATTCTGGAGTTCTTCTATATTTTGCGGTGGCGTCTTATAAATCATATTTTTTAAATAGCCCCAGAGGAAGTAATCTAAAGGGGTTAAATCTGGACTTCTTGCTGCCCACCTCAGTGGTCCCCTATTTCCTATCCATTTATCAGGAAATTCGCCGTTAAGATATTCACTTATTATCGCAGCATTATGAGGAGGAGCTCCGTCCATTTGCCACCAGAGAGTCCATCTTTCGTTTAGCAGAACATCATCCAAAAGGTCTGTTATTTCGTGTGTTAGAAATCCGAGGTAGCGTTGAGACGTTAGGACACCTTCGTAAATAATTGGCCCAAGGAGCCTATGCTTCCTGATTCCAACCCACACATTAAAGGAGCGGGGGCCTTGTCCTCGCATTTGCCAGTTAATTCGTGGATTTTCAACGGACCAGTAGTGCTCGTTATTACGATTAAACATTCCATTAGTGGAAAAATTGCACTCATCCGTCTAAATTATTTGATTGAGAAAGTTGCGATTTTCCAGCATTTTGGTATTAAGTTGGTTACAAAAATCCAACCGTCTCATATCGTCCCCAGGCCGAAGAGTTTGGCTAACGTGTAACTTAAATTATTTATAACGGTGTTGCTTTAACACTCGCCAAACTGTCGTTTTTGGCACTTCAATAGTTTGCTCTATTTCTCTGGTAGATGTTGAAGGATTTTCTTGAACCTAAGATGGATAAAATAAAGTCATAACTCTCCAAAAAAAATGTCTGCTGAAATTAGCAGTGAAGTGAGTGGAAATTCTTATAATTAGTATAATACTAACAAATAGTACCTGATGTAATATTTCTTCTTCGGCATCTCTGTCTAGTCTGCTACCATATGCATTTCGAGGTTTCTGAATATCTTTGTTCTGTCCTGACACTATTTCTATTGCAGCTATAAGATATCCTTATCATGTCTCGTTTTTCTGAATTTGAAAACATTCTAAAGAAACTTGCAAATTTTAAAGCACTAACACGATGGATCTTGCAGTTATTACCCTTTTTACAATTAGAAAATGACATGACAAAAGCCAACTCCTGAGTTTTGTTTGATTCATGGGTATCGTGATAATGTAATATTTAGTTTTTAATTTGAGAGTATTTTAGTTTGCAGTCGATCAAACCATGAAGTGTTATATATTGCTAAAATCAGCATAACAATCTCCATCCAACGCCATAAAAATGTCTTAACCCTGATAAGGAAAAATAAACCTGATGATGGTTCAGAATAAACAAAACGTCGCATATTGTGCGTAAAAAGTTGCCTTAATAATGTTTAATCGAATTTTGAAAATTCCTAATAATAAGGTAGCCAAACGCGAAAAACAAAAATCGAAATTTTTAGTTTTTTGAGCATAAACTAAATCCACTCGAGTTAGCTCAAATTTATTTTCAGATTATTACTCGGCATCGTATTTAGCAAAAGTGCCGAGTTTAAACCTATATCCTCTCTCTTATAATAAGCGAGATCCCCATGCTTGCCCTCGAATTTGGGACAGCCTGCACACGTCATTCTCAGCTAGATATTGTTTAAACTTTTCAATGCGATCTTCTTTCATACTATTCATAAAATAGTAAGGGAATAGTAAGGGAAGTATGCACTTAAAGTTCTGGGTCTCAATGATAATATATTTATCATACTTTGTGTAGATAGTATTCATATCAATCCCTTTATATTTTGCACCCACCTCCAAGTCTTTTACGTTCGTGAAGGATTTACAGAAAGTGCTACTGTTCAATGCAGATAGATCCATCTTTGCTGATTCGAGAACGCTTTCGAATTTTGAGCTGACACCGGAACTGTCCTATATATTACTGCATCACGATTTTTTATGGGAGAGGGGAGAGTGTGCTTTGAGAATTGCATCAGTAAGCTAATCTGCATCTGATGATGAATGCACCATCAGGAAATGTTGTCCATTTTTTTATATCTTTCCAGGAATATTATTGCTGCTTTCATTATAACAACTTTACTTGCTCGTAATTGTACTAGGACTAAACACTGTTGAAGAAATGATTCATGTGTAATTTACATATGGTGGGGTTGTAGTATGACCTTGGTCTACTTTTAGCATAGACAACAACCAACAATCATTCTTTTTGTTTCCATAAACTGATTCTACTTTTATAACTCTAAAAAATGTGATATGATACCTCTGCGGGTCTATAAACTTTCAGTTTGAGCACTCTGTTTTCAGATTTCTAAGAATTGTAATATGATGGCCTAGCAATTTCCATTTTTAGCTTTAAATGTTGATCTAAATGTGTCCTTGATTTGAGTAGCCCTTACATGTTTAAACTTGTTAAATATCCACCGTGTCCTACTTTTAGTTCAGAAAACTATTTGACCTTCACACAATTTGGTCAACCTAAGTACCATTTGACCTTGATCTACATTTTTGCGTACATACTTGCATACATAACCTATCATTCTTCATGTTTCCATGAACTGATTCTATTTTTAGATTTCTAAGAAACTTAATACGATATCCCTGCAGGTCATTAGTCTTTGACCTTGAAAACTCGATTTTTAGTTTTCTAAGAATTGTAATATGATCATGATGATGACCTTGCAATTTCTATTTTTAGGTTTAAATTTAGACGGTTTTGTTTGAAAAGGCTGAACTTGGAAAAATTTATTAAAAAAAAATTTCTAGCACCTTCTAGGGGTAGCTTTTACATAATGGGTAGCTGCCCCAATTTTATATGTGTGTTAGATACGTTGAAAAGTCGACAGAGGGAGATGGTGATTTTTTTAATTTATTTTTGACAAATTCTGGCCCGGTTTCGAGAAAACTTGATTTTGATGTTTGAAAAGTCTGTAACTTAGAAAAATTTGCTTAAAAACTATTTCTATCGTCTACTAGGGGTAGCTTTTACATTAGGGGTAGCTGTCGCAATTTGATATATGTGTTAGATACGTTGAAAAGTCGACGGGGGAGGTGGGGGTTTTAAATTTATTTTTGGCAAATTCTGGCCCGTTTTCGAGAAAAATTGATTGTTTTGTTTGAAAGGGTTGCTTAAAAAATATTTCTATCAACTACTAGGGGTAGCTTTTACATTAGGGATAGCTGCTTCATGCATTACTTTCATCATGTTTGCTTATAAAGGTTTACTGAATCATGCACACGCAAAGAAAGCCTTTTATTGTAAACTAAGAAATGTCATTCGATACCCCTACCGGTCAATAATCTTTGACCTTGACCACACTAATTTTAGACTTCTAAGAATTGTAATATGATGATGACATTGCAATATCTATTTTTAGCTTTTGACCTTCACATACAAATTTCCCGCCAAAACGTTTGACCGCATAGTGACCTTGTAATATGATGATGACATTGCAATTTATATTTTGAGAGAGCTCCAAAAATCTAAATTCCCAAAAGTTTGACCTTGAAGAGAAACAAAAGCTTACATTTCTCACCACCAGAGGGCGAGTGACCTTGCATTGGTCCAAAACCGGTCCCTAATTACTACCCTCGTCAAACGGATATCTTTATGTTTACGTACATTTTCATTAGTTTACCTAAATCACTATTGATCATTAATTTATATAAATTTTTATTAAATTCATTTTTAGCTTGCGTGCGTAATGTAGAGTTGATTTCGATATATTTTCGTAACCAGGGGGCCTGTTTAAAGCCCAAGACTATTTAATTTTATCAATTTTAAACCAAGCGTCAAATACATCTTTAGGTCCCTACAGTGAAGAATATAGTTACGTTTCGGATACAATGTGAGTAATAATTCTTTAAATTGGAACTAGATGGAGCCAAGTATTCTGGTACCAGGGGCAAGTCACTATGGAGCTCGTGCAATCCCAGTGGATATTCCAAATCACAGTCTACAATGTAACCGAGGTCTGAATCATCTAGGGTATTTAGGATCATAGTTATTAACCATATACTTATTAGCCTTTGCATAACGGTTGGAGCACTGTGCTACAGCCTGATGCCACTTTCAAAGAACATGACGGTATCGATATCAGTGAGCAGTTCTAATTTAACTTGTGTTTAGCATCAAATGGTTCTACCACAAAGATGTTCCAGACTTGAAGCGCATGTAAATAGTTTTCATCGTTAACACCTTCGATAGCAAGGTGACTATAAAACGCTTCCTTTGGCGGTAGATCGGTTTCGTTTAGTCTGTCTCATGAACCAATGTATTCGTTTGGAAAGATGCCCTTGCGCACTAACAAATTAAATTCAGCGTCGATACTACATACTGATCTAGTAATAAGATTTTTATCATTATCTAAGTAAGTAGCTAGCTTATCAATACTACTACTCATAAACCTAAAGGAACGTATAAATCTAAATTTTATGTTGCTATTATCTACAGTCTTGGTAAAGGATATATACTTCTTGTTTTACGATAAGAGTATTTCACGGAAACCCATGCTAGCTTTCGAATGAAAATGGACATCATAACCACTCAAGTTATGGAACACGGTAGGAAAGTATTCCTTTCTTTAAAGTTTAAGTTGCAACCTTAATGTGCCACGTGAAGGTCCTAACCTAACATCTGTCGGTTGAAAACCCTGATTACCAATATTACAGACAGTAACGCTTTCAAAAATTATTAAGTTGGCCATAAGTCATCGCCTCCATGGGTATGATGGTATTGAGAATGCCATTTGTTCAGTTTTCAATCTTGTGTAGTTCTCCGATAAACAATTGTACGCAATCCTCCTCCCTGTAGAAATAAAACTGTGATAATGAGTCATCATAAGAGCACTTAGGGTAATATACAATGCAAAAGGGTACATGTTTATCACATATACGTGTATTTTGATCGTCTTTAGTTGCACATTTCTCTAAAATGATTTCGAGGTCTGCCTATAGGACAAATAGGACCTTTTCTTGGTATACTACATGTTTAAATTCTAAATATTTATTACTATCATTTGGTAATATAGCACGATATTGATTGAGTTGATTTCAATATGTTAAATGCTCTTCTAAAGCTATATCTGACCCAAAATGATTTAAACACCGGTTACAACTTAGTTTCTTATGACCATCCTGTTACTACCTGTTTTGAAAATAAAGCTGACATATTTTTAATCCATACAAATTGATGATAAGTTTCGTCATCGTTGGAGAGAATTAAAAGATTTATAGGTTCTCTGTCGCATTACTGGTTACTTAATGCAAAGGGTACAACTTTTTTATCATTTATGCAATACAAATTTATTGCAAGATTATTTAATTTTTCGAATTTTTTTAAATCAGATATTTTAATGGGGAACTCAATAGAATCATAATTTAACACGTTACTGAAATGAGGATAGCTAGAAGTTTGGATTTTGTGAAGCAGGATATAACGATGAAACAAAGCCCCACAAAAAGCAATAATCATCGTTATTTTTCACATTAACAACAGCTCCTTTGACTGTTATGAAGTTAGGTAATTTAATATGCATTCCACATTTTAGAGGCACATACCTGTTAATGTTTACCTTCAAGCGCAACATTCTATGCAAATCCCACCCTGAATCGTTTCTCGCAAATTTTCCCAATTTGGTTTGTAGACGTTAGCTTGTCACCATTGCCGAAAATCAGTACCAACATCAATAATCTGATTTTTAGTTGGAAATGTCTTTTATTCAATTTCAAAGTTGCTAGGCTATACAAAGTGGGCTACCAACACTGTATTAACTATCAACATGGACTCTTTAAGCATTAAATTAATTTTATCAGTAAAAATGTTGTATGATTGATTTAAAAATGTTAGTGGATCTTTGACGTTTACGTTTACAATAATTTCTGTAAGTATTCTACTCTTAAAGCATGATTCAATTGGTTGCCACACTAAATTTTGTCTATTTTAAAAGCGTTCCTTGATTGTTTCAATGTTACGAGATAACACATAAGAGCTAAATTACTTTCTATCTTGAGAATGTTTTCATTCTTTTCTACTATCTTATTACTAATATATCGCTTAACTAATTTAATATTTTTTCTTAGTGTATGTATGTGTCGAATTAGTTCATCTTTATGTTTAATTAAAAAGTAAAAGTATAAGAATTGGTTGGTGACCTTGAAAAAGGGCGTTAGCTTGAAAAATTTCAAAGTACGCCTTCCATGAACCTGAACATGATGAGAATAAATCTTGACCTTGACGTGGGGAAGTCCAGGATCACCGATTTGTTGGGATACCCCTGAAGGTGATTTGTAGGAATTAACACATGGCCTTGAACAAATTTTACGAATTGCCTAGTGACCTTGAAGAATATACTTCGATGTAGGAAACGTGTGGCCTTGAAATACTGTTGACTTAGGGAACGCATACGTGTACGGTGAGTTGATGCATGGAACGTGATGACCTTGACTGTAAACACAAACAGAGTAAATCTCGTGACCTTGAAGGATAGAGCATTCTTCTATAAAGCTTCACCTTCAATTGAGCCAAAACCCTTATATCTGATGTAGGGAACGTGTGACCTTGATGTTGGGAACGCGCACGTTCACGAATCACCTTGAAGAATATGCAGACAATGTGTGTACGCAATGAACTTGACCGTCAAAACGAGAAAATGGATCCCTATAGTATACGTGACCTAGAAGATCACTCTCCTCGAAAAAGGGCGTTCTCTTGGTCTTGAAGGTAATGTGAGCGACCTTGACCTTCAAAACCATGTAGAGAATGTATAATAGAGCTTGACCTTGAAGAATATGCCGGCAACGTGTACGGTGCACAGTTTGAAAACTTCAATGATCTTAAAGAATATACGCCGGTAATGTGTACGTTGGGCCATTTAATTATGACATAGGTAATGTGTACGCGACCGTGAAGAGCATTCTCTTATTATGAACAAAAACAACGCGCGTGACCTTGAAGAATATGTGAGCATCGTACCTTAAAATGTCAATGAACTGGCAACGCCACATGACCTGGAAACAAAGGTGAATAGGCTTTGAGTGACCTTGAAACAGCGTTACCTTGAAAAAGGCAATGACCTTGAAGCGTGGCAACCTCACATGACCAGTATAACGCTCGTGACACAGACCTACTTCCACGAACGGAAGTAAGAAGGCTAATATGTATACATTTATATACACATGACCTTGAAGTGGGGTAATTTAACCTAAGTTTTTGTGACGTTGCAACACGGTTAAGTGCTCTAGAAGTGGGGTAGTTATACTTCTAGAATTCATCCCTATTATTAACTTCAAAATCGTTAAATGAAGATTAGCATGGTGAAATGAATGAAAATCCGTTGAAAACATGGCTATGGAGCATTTGTTAAATAATTTAGAAAAGCCTTCAGTAATTATTACAGACAATGCACCGTACCACTCAACGTTAGTCGAGAAGGTACCAACATCGTCCTGGACAAATTCTAAGATGATTTTGTGGTTAACATAAAAATGAAAAAAATATGAAACCGCACTGTGTAAAACTGAATTTTACTCACTTATTAAGTCTCAGCAAATAGAGAAAATATATGAGGTAAATGAAATAATTAGAAGCTATGGATATGTAGTGTTACGATTGCTACGAATAAATGTGAATTCTGCAATTGCAAATGGGTAGTACGATATACATATTGGAAGAGAAGGTTATGAAGACGAAAATGTTATAGCAATGTGAAACGTTCAAATAGGGTAACCTACAAAATCGATTGTTCTTAGTTATCAGTTATATGTAAATGTTTACATCCAAATTACATGATGTTGCACATAAATATTCTCTATATATTTGCATAAAACTGCTGCACTTACTATTTTTTGAATATAAGGACTCATAACGTATAACGCGGTTAATTGTAATTGCAATAAAGGGTATAATCATATGAAAACCTGTAACTGCACCACCGCCATCTCGGAAAAGAGTAATTAATTAAAAGAAATTACGGAAATAATTTTAATCAGTTTTCAAGCATTAACTAGGTTTATTGTTTGGTGGCGAGGATTATACTATATATATATATATATATATATATATATATATATATATATATATATATATATATATATATATATATATATATATATATATATATATATATATATATATATATATATATATATATTTAAATAAGACAATTTTTCTTTAAAACTTGTGTAAATAAACGTAAAATTAATTCAACGTTTCGGGAACGTCCTTTGTTCCCTTTGTCAAGAATTTATTTGACAATTACAGAGATTGAAATAAGGTAACTATTTTTAAAAATACAGAATATGAAACAAGGTAACTAATTTAAATTTAATCTGGACGAGTGTGTTTGACTTCGGGTAGTTGGTCGAGTACATGATGTAGAAGGTGCAGACGTGGGGACGCCAGGAATAGTTGCAGCATAAGTGTTTGAAATTTCTGGAAGATTTGGAGTTGGTTGAAATGTAGAATCAACTTGTTTAATGACATTCTTCCAAATTTGTGGCATTCTAGAAGTGTCATCTCGTTTATTGAGGGCGTTTGGTCTTCTTTTCAATTTCAACTGCTTCTCTAATAATTCTTTCTTGTAAGGTATATAGAGGTGCAATTAAACGGATATTGTTGGTATTAATTTGGTGTCCTGTATCTAAATGATGTGCAGCTAAAGACGATGAGGGATTGTGCTGTTAATTGCTACGTGGATGTTCATCGGCTCTCGCATATAATATTCTGTTAGTTTGTCCATATAAGTTCTTCGACAGTTGTTGCACGGTATCTCAATACACTTGGCTTAATCATTAGGAATTTGTCTTTGGGGTTTCTTAAAAGTTGGGACAAAGTTGAATGTGGTTTGAATACCGGTCTGAAGTCGTTTTTGGGAAATTTCTTTGCTATCTGTCTGTAATTCCTTTATATAAGGTAGAATAACAGGAATCTTTCGTTCATTTGTTTGACAAGTTATTATTTCTTAGTCTTTCTATTTGGTTGGTAATTTTTAATATTTCTTGATCTTTGTATCCATTTTGAATTAGTATTTTATTAATAGTCTTCATCTCTTCCGTTTTAGAATTTTGGTCAGATAAGTGGTAAGAGCGGTATATCAAGGATTTCATAACGCTACGTAATTGACCAGGATGGTGATGTTGAGAGAGTTCAAGTATCTATTCGTATGTGTTGGTTTCGATAAACTTTGAGTGTAAATTTACCATTAGGAAGTCTTGTTATTAGGGTGTCCAAAAAGAGTGAGATTATTTTCTTCAACTTCCATAGTAAATTTGATGTTGTCGTGAATGTTGTTAATATGTCCTAGAAAGTGGTCCAAGTTTCTTTTCCATGGGGCCAAACTACAAATGTGTCGTCAACATAACGAAACCAACATTTAGGTTTTAAATCTGCAGAATTTAAAGCAATGGTTTCAAAATTCATTAATAAGTAGAAAATATTCAGTTAACGTATTATGACGTTGGTATTCTGGATGTACAGGGTACAATCAGGAAGTTTGTGACGACCCGTGTATTACAGTTTTTTTTTTCAGTTTTTTTTTGATAACTGTTGGTTACGTGAATGCAGTTAAATTTGAGTGATAAATTTTGGTTTACGAGGTGTATTAAAAAAGTTTCTAATAACCTGGGTAGTACTAAATATATTTGAGTTTGAGTTGAATTGTTTGGGACGAGTGTTTGTTTTAGAACCCTCATGTGAGAGTTTACTGAGTAAGCACAATCCTACTTTCCACAATCAAGTAGGGTTAATTAACACCCAGCTTAAGACAATTATTTTAGCAAAGTTTCGATTGTGGTGGCGCCTGGAGACATATTATTTTCCCGGACTGCGCTGTTTGAATATCGCTGTAAGGTGTTTGAGCGTATTAATCATTCATTTTACTTCTTATTTCGACCACGCCCATCTCCCTGTTAGCTGGCTTGGCAACCCGATTACATTAGTAAGCGTACACGACGCCTAGTGCGGTTTGGACGTGTAACAATATATATATATATATATATATATATATATATATATATATATATATATATATTTTCAATCATATGTTTGCTCTTCAGTGCAAATTAAGACAACGAGTTCTCATTTGCCTTTCGACCTGTATACATCGTATTGGTTCTGGCGGAAGTAAAGTGATTATCTCGGCTGCAAGGCCACGTACGTACTTATCGTGTCTGTGATATTTGTGTGTACAACTAGAAACTTTTAGTATTCAGCGGCATTAATTTATTTCAACTTATTGCTAATATAGCACGACATACGTATAAGAAATATGCGCTGACCACATCAGATCTTTTAATATATTATTACTCATTTTAATTATAAACACCTTAAACAATACTTGGAGATTACAAGTTTTGTCCAAAAAACGCATAGGCGGCACAACAAATATAATGATGGTTTTAAGAGAAAACACCTTCTTAATATAGGTTTTGCTAATATCTTTGTATCTTTTAAACAATACCTGCGAGCTGATTATTATTATTTATATAACTATATAATTATTTAGTTTTATTCTTTATTAAACACAAACAAATATTTTTAAGGTATGCAAAACGTGCTGACATCTTATACCAAAATTGATAGGAGGTTCTATTTCAGATATAATGCTAATAAAATTAAGTTAATACGAGTTGTTATAACTAGAGCTCGGATTTATATGCTCTAAAATTAGTTAAAATATGCGCATACATATGCATCTAAAATCTTTAAAATATGCACTCGATTCTGTAAAATATTCACAAAAATATGCAACATATACACTAAATATTTTTATATATTAATTTTTAAAATAATACATATGCAATACATATAAAACAATAATTATGATATTAATGACTAATGGCTAATGAGATTAACTAATAGAATAATAAGATAATAACAGACATTAAAAATCATTAATTATTTAGTTCATTGTTATTTACATTACCAAAACAGTTTATAATTATATATTTGTTTAAATTCTGTATAGTAAACGATTGCCTTCTATCGAAAAGTGTGTTCTTGTATATAGAAAAACTTCGCTCTACATCTACAGATGTAATGGGCGCATATTTTAAAACCGAAATTTTTGAAACATTTTCAAGAATGTTAAACCCTTCTTTTTAATTAGAACACCACCAAGTTTTTGTTCAATGATATTTCCAATTTTTCCAGTAACTCCGCCAATCGATTTTGTGAGACTATTAACTAGTAGAACTGACTCCGTCAAAGACATTCCCTGTTTTTCCAAATTCCAAATTGTTTCGACGTTATGGTTATAATTGGCTTTAATAAATGCTAACTGCTGTGGTAGTTCAGAATTCCGTAACAATTATTTTGATTCTATAGTTGCTGCTGAACTATCAGATAAATCTACAATTACTTCTTTAACTTATTAAATATTAAAATATTCCGCATAGAAAATTGAAGCATTTAACCAAGTATCCTTAAAAAAATGTAAATTGAGAAAAATGGCCCTACGAAAATAAAATCTACTAGGGGCTCGTAGCAGCAATTGCTGCTTTTTTATCAACTAACATATTTTAATGAAAACGCTTTGTTATTCTAAATTATTTATTTTTAAATGCAACTTAAAGTTTTATGCTATATTCACAACAATATTTCTTTATAAACAATATTTTTTGTGTATAAGTCTTCATCATTTTTCAATTTTCCTTGTTGTCTTCTGGTAACGATCTGTACTTTAACATCTGAATTGTTTTCGCTCTACTAAAGGCAACATATAGTTGTCCGTGGCTGAATACAGGGTTTCCCAAGTATATTCCAATTTTTTCAAACGTTTGGCCTTGAGCTTTGTTTATCGCCATTGCAAATGTTAATCTAAGAGGAAACTGTGTTCTCATAAATGAAAAAGGCATATTTTTATCCGTAGTGTATAAGCTGCTTGACCTTTGTTTTTCCTGTTAAGATTTCTAAATGTAAAGTTTTTTCATACATGGCTTTTACGATCATGCGTACTCCGTTTACCAGTCCAGAAGCCATATTCATATTTCTAATAAGCATCACAATTGCTCCTATTTTGAGTTTCAAATTGTGTGGTGGCATTCAGATGGTGTTATTGAATTTAGATATTCTAATGGTATGTTTAATCTTTAATTCTCGTCGTCAGTTACAATGGAATGTATGATTTCTCTTCTCCTGGAATCATATTGAGAACTGATTGTTTAGCTTTTGGTTTAGCAAAGTTCATAAATATTTTCATTGTTGAAATTGTTTCCAAATACATGATTTACAATGGAATCGTCACATATAAACTCTTGTGGTATATTGATGATATATTCACCTAAATCTGAACTTAAATGGCCATTCCCATGCTGTAATACCCATTGGGCAAATTGTTGTTCATCGTCTCTTGCGAGCATGTTTTTTGTAAGATGTAACGTCTGAACTGTTGGCCATATTTTACTTCTTTGAATGCAGGATTCAATTATTTTAACTTTGCCAGAGTGAGGGACTACTGGCAGTACTTGCCTGAAGTCACCTCCAGAAACTATTATTTTACCTCCCATTGGTTTGTCAACTAAAGTAATGTCTTTTAGCAAACGATCAATACACTGTACAGTATCAACTGGAACCATTGAAGCTTCATCAATAACAATAATAGACGAATTCCTCAATACATTTGCCCTGTCATCAATGTGTTTGATGGAAGACACAGATGTTTCTGTTAATGGTGCAGGTAGGCCAAAAAGTCGGTGTATTATTGTGCCACCATCCAAAAGTAGTGATGCAATTCCAGTCCATGCTGCTGCTAATACACTTAATCCCATCCCTTGTACAATATTAATAATGCAAGAATAAACAAAGGTTTTTCCACATCCTCCTGGAGATTCCAAAAAGAAAAGAGTTTGGTCATTTTCATCATTGTTTGCTGTAACCTTTGATACAATATTGTCAACAATAACCTTTTGTTCAGGGTTTAGTTGGCCATATATTTCTCTTCCTTTATTTGCACATTCATCAATGTTGAACAATAAAATGTTTTGTTGGATAGCTGGTGTAGGTATTGGTAAGTTCAGTTTTGAGCAGTTTAGTACATTTTCAATTTGTAAAAGTCCTTTGTTTCCTACATTTTCTATGTTGTCTAATCTAAAGTCTTGAATCATGTCTTGTTTAAATCTTAGCCAGAGATTTAAAGGTGACTGAGTTCAAGAAGCAACAAATGTAGAACAGTTCTCTAAGTTGATGAGGCATATTTGTTGCAATCATTTCTTGTAAGCAATTGACCCATTCTTGATCGTCCTCAAGTAGTCCACGCGCAACCACTGCTTCTCTATATGTTTCGTAATAAGTCCCGTTGAATTGACGTAAATCTCTGAATGACTGCTCCTTTGACGTGAAGTAGTAATATTCTTATGTAAAATCGTTGTGCACCATTTAGAGCTACAGCGTACATACGTCCTATGATTTTGTCACCACCTCTTTGCCTTTTAGTCCATTTGTTGTTTTTGAATGTGTAATAGTTTGGAATTTCTGGGTATAGATATCGATGAGCCTGTACATCATGATCAGTCAGGTGAAACCAAGCAGTTAATGTAGTGTGTTTGTTGGCTGCGTTTTCAAGAGCTGTAGCCTCTTCCCCTTGTCTAAAATACACATTCTGAGTTCCCTCTTCATGTATGGCTAATCTGACAATAGAATGTGACTGTTCATGCATTTCATTTTGATGTAGTCTCCAAACGCATTCATGAGCGCTCACATAACTCATATTTGCATAGCTCATAATTTCATCGTAATTTGTGTCATTGGTTGTTACGTTTTTTACAAACGCCATGTTAGCTACATCATACCCTTTGTAAACCTATTTGAACAAATATTTAATACTGAGAATGCTTGAACAGATCTCTACATTTATGTGAGCGTCGTATTTTAAGAGAAGGTATTTGCTCTTGAACCCGTATCTCTCCCTTGGTATTTGGGATAACCATCATTATTAAAAATTGTTTCCTCACAAAACTCCTTCGGGAAGCCTTTGGAACATTTCCCTTCAACAATACATGGCGAAGTCATGTTTCTATTTCGCATGGACCATGAACCATAGTTTTAATACTATTTCATTTAATCTTGAATTCCTCAGGATTCGGTAGTTCTGCACACACTAAATTGTCAATGTCCTCTGATTCGTGAAACTTTGAATCGTCTTGAAATGCTAAAAGCATGTGGCAATGTGGTAAACCTCTTTTCTGAAATTTAATTACATAACCTTTCCAAATACGTTACGTTTCAATAAGTCATTTTTTATTTCATTTAGCTTTAGCTTAAATACTCTGGATACAATATCCGGTCTGTCACAGGCTGATTCAGAGGGACCCAACGAATTCGTTATCTCAGGCCATTTAGGGTTGCACGTGATTGTTAAAAAAATGTCTGGTTTTCCATATTTCCATACTATGACCATAGCGTCTTGATACCGTTGCACCATGTTTCTGGGACTCCCTTCAAAGGAAGATGGCAGGATGATAATTTTACCTGCTCTAACATTATCTTGTTGAATGTGGTTCGTCACAAAATCTTGTAGACCTCTGTACTGTTCTGTCCTAAGCTCAGTTTGGTGTGTGCTTAGGTAATTAAGTCTAGTTGCTTCTACTCTCGTGTACTGATCCACCAAGTATTGTTGAAACAACTTTTTACTGAGATGTAGAAGAAAAACCCCAACTCTAACAGCTACTCTAAAGCATACAAATTGTAACAGCGTCAATTTTTGCCTATTTGGTTGTCTTCTTGCTCCATTATGAGTAATATCCTTATCCCATCCCGGCTCACCATAAGGGGAAATCATAGGATAAAGCATTGGACCTCACTCCCGTCCCTGAACAACAACGCGACGATGTTCTGGTGGTTCTACATCTCTCGAAGTAAACACACCGGCTATTTCATCTGCAGTAGGTCTATTGTATCGACGTTTGTCCATTGCAACTCTGTCAACAAAACGAAGATCTAATTGTTGAGGTGAGTTTTGATTCTGTTCATTTCTGAGCATTTGACCTGCTCGTCTGTATGCTTGGCCGTAAGGATTAGTTGATAAAATATCTGTTAGTCGTGTTAAAATTTCTTCGTCCAAATCTTGGTTTTCCAACCTTCCTAACCTGATGTTGTTTGCTGCCGTTGAAGCAATTATATATAACTGGCCGTATGAAGGAATCTGTTCATTTTGTGGATATAGGTCTGAAATATATTTGTGAATCTGGCCTTTTACCTTGAAAGTATAAGGGCCGTTTCCAAGTATTTCTTTATTACATGCTGAAAGCGATGCAAAGACCATAGCACTGTTGTATTTCCTTATGTTTTCTATAAAACCTCTATTATGTAACAGCAAATCGTGTATTTCCAAGTTTGTTCTTGGCTGTGGTAGCCATACCAAACCATTGTGACAACATGAGTTGAAATGATCTCGTACTAACTCACCTGGAAAGTGTAGTGCTTCGCATTGTTGGCAGGTTTGGTCTAGACTTCCAACACTATTTAGAGTCACATTATTTTCATTCATTAAAGGCCGCCTGAAGTTGTTGTTTTGTTCAATATTTCCTCCTGCATTATTCTAGATTAATCTTAATGCTTCTCGCTGCTGGGCGTCGTTTCTATATACTCTTCTACGACATGGTGGTCTTCCTCTACTTTTATACATTTTTCTTAGTTATTATAACCTAAAAATCTGACAGTAAATAAATAAACATTGTTTACAACAGCTGGTAATAAATAAAAACACTGTAGTTAGCATTTGAACTTCGAAGTCAGTGGCAGAACCTAATAATTTACCATGTTAATTGTATTTTTCCCCACGTCATTTAGACCTCATACTTTAAAATAAGTCATTTTCCAACTTCCTAACTTATTTCTATCCCGAGAAATTTCATGGGGACCGATTCGCTTCCGAAATTAAATGTATAGATTACTCTAGTGTTTTGTTGCAAAATTAAAACATCACACCTTACAAATTTTCGTTTTCCGTTAATTTTCCAGCTTGGATTATTTATTTTACATACATTATTGCAGTTAAAATTTTATAGGAAAAGCGTATTCTTAACACGCCGTAGCGACGGTGATAGACATTAAAAATCACTGTTGGTCCTCAATTCGATTAACAACAACTATGTCTTTAATATGAAATCAACATTTATCCAATTCGGCTCAGCAAAGCCATTAAAGTGTTAAAAACATCTTCATTTCGCTATAACTTTAAAACGAGTAAAGATATCAACTTGTGGTTTTCACACAATGCTTGCAAATTTAATATACATTTCGAATACGAAGTCAAAAATATATCGTGTGATTTAAATTTTCGGAGTAAAATAAAAAAACTGATAATATGAGAAAGTGCATCCTCTAGCACTTTTACTACGAACTATTTTGTAACACCTCGCTTATTTGCCCACCTGGCATCTTAGAAAAAAACCTATTTTTCTGGTGTTAAGTGTTTTCATCACTTACGTCGTTATCGTCATCTTGGTATTGTATGTCCACATCAGAATCTGATGAACTCTCATTATTAACGGTAGTAGTAGGGACTCTAGTTTTTTTTGCTTTAGTGTTCTTTGTTTGTATCCTTTAAATTTGCGATATTTTACACTGGAAATAGCAGTTGAGAATTTTTTGTTTTCTTTTGGAAGTTGATTTTTCAGACGTTAGTTAGTAGGTAACACTAAGATTTTCTAAAAAGATGTAGGTATTTTAAACTCTTCTGGCTTCTTATCCTTATATAAACACTGTTTAGTTTGTTCTGGAGTTTTGAATGAAGTATGTGAGCAAGAAGCTTTTGGGATTCCGTCTTCAACAAATTGGAACAGCACCTGGCTTTCTTTGTCTTTTTCTATCTCGTCCAAAGTATTATTTTCTTTATTACTATTGTTTTTGGTCTCCGCCTCTTTGGATTTTATCTTTCTTTCACTATCTCATTCTCCCTACTATTCTCATTTTTGATAGAATCTTCTTTATTTGTCACTACTCAACAATGCATTTCTTGGCAGTCATTTTTCAACTAACACCAAATTTTGTAAACGTTCATTAGTTCTGGGTTCTCTTTTCACTATTCTCTATTTATGTATGTTCTATAAAAGGTTCTCAATTCTTATTTATGTTAATAACGTCAAATGGAAAAAGTGCAAATCTTCTGAAACCATTTTGTTTTGTATTTATCAAAAATCTGTTCAGCATTCGTTCAAAAGTATATCGAATGACGTCCTACGGAAAATGATTAAATTTCCATGTTTTCACTTATGATATCCAATCCCATTTTAATGGTCTAAAAATCGACATTTGCAACACATTATATAGGTTGTATTAGGTAAGTGCAAAATTTGTATGATCCCATTTTCATCACAACAAGAAGAAAAATATAACAGGGCAAGTTACTTGGTATTAAGTAAGGCAGAAGCAAGTTTGACATAAGTTCAAAAGAAAACTTCCGAATGAATCCACCCACTTACTCCAATTTTCAACTATATGTATTGGAATATTTTATAGGAAAATTATCATCGGGGCGACTGCTTTACCGACTGCTGAAAACGTTTTTAGTACGATAATTTGTTCTTTCTCTGACGTAACCCTTTCGTAAATCATATGTGAGTTTAGATGGTCCTAACACCTTAAAATTTTTAGGGTAAATTTGAAACCTCGCTTCATCACCGTTGGTTATAGTACTGCTAGGTTCTTTTAATATTTCTTCAAGTTATTCTTGTTTTAGATAATCGTGGAGCTCTTCAAATCACTTAACAATACGATCCTGTGTTACAACGGCTCGTGTCTTTGAAACAGTTTCTGAACATCTTTCTTTTTTCACAAAGCAAACCATTGAACCATGCACGCCCTGGTATTCAATTTTTACATGTTGTAGGTTTTTTCCACTAATTGTAAGAAATGTCTTGAGCGATGCAATTAAATTTGATTGTGGACTAAAAACTCTTTTTTGGCCATATCAAGTATACATTTGACAAATAAGTTTTCTTCTGCGTCACCTAGCTCTGGAGCCGACATCACTTTTTTTGATTGGTGAGTGGCCTGAAAGTTTTCTTATTAATGTGCTGCGAGGAACCCCAAACTGTGTTATGCCTCTTTTTACCAAGCCATTCTGTTGCACGGCTCTTACACCTCTCTGCGTATTTTCATTTTCATAAGAAAATAACTTCTTTTGAACTTTTGTACCGTTCTTGATTTTCGTCATGATTGTGCAGAAACAAATCGAAGAATTAACTGATTACGTTAAAATAATGACCAGTCTTCATTACTGAATTTCCTATGTTCAGGGGACCACCAGGGAATCCACCATTCAGGTATATCATAATAAGTGTTTCAGTAGTGGCCGCCCCCTTGTAAAACTAACCTATCACACTAAGCCTCTGTAAGTCTTCAAAATTATTATTTACTTGCCTTACAATAGTAATGAAAATTCTAACAACAGAATTTAGACTGTTAACGATAATTACTCAGTACATACGAAAAAATGCACCAGATTCTACGTAACATTCAAAAAGCTGATTGAGGGACCACCATTTATAAAAATGTTGTAACAAGACTTTATACCATGGACTACTATCTTCTGTCAAATGTCACTGAATTGAGTCGGACCTACTGGACATTAGAACCACGTTTTAATGACAGTTAAGTCAGTTGCACAGAAATTACGTTTTTTGTCCATTACCGGCACGGCCACCCTACATGTGTAGGTACAGAAGGTTATGCAATCGACTTTTTTTTTCACCAGCGCTAACTCAAAGTTTTACCTCATTTTACAACGTTTGACAAAGTTTTGATGTGTGTGCGTGTTTGTGCGGGGGCATGTGCGTGAGTGCGTGCGTGTGAATGCCTGGATGTACAGTGCATCCCATTTTGGTTGAAACAGCCAAGTATCTCGGTTGTTGTTGAAGATAGAACCTTGCGGTTTTCGCGATCCTTTGCCACTTTTTTGTGAAACTCAAGATGTCCTGAACGGATTTTTCCTAACTTCTTTCGTTCATAAGTTACAAGGCGTTTTTGAAAATTCACACTTTTTGGACCCTCTCCATATCTACGAAGTTTCTCAGCGATAATGTCAAATTGAAAACTTATCCCATCAGAATTTTATGTAGAATTGTGGCGCACTCAATTTTTTTCGGGGTATGGTTATGGAGACGACTCAAACTTATGATTTTTCAATGGAACACCCTGTATTTTATCACCTCATTAAATTCCTTATTTTTTTCCTTCAAAATGATATATAATATATAAACATAAATTGTTCAAAAATGCTCCAAAATCACTAAAACATTGATTTTTAATAGTAGGCTATGGATTTTTCATACAAATAAAATTCAAATTGAAGAAATACTACTTGTGATTTTTCCATGAAAGGAACAAGAACAATACTAACACAGCTAATAGCAAAAAATAAATAGTAATAAAAAGTTCATAATGTAGAATAAGCAACTAATTGAATATTCACTCATACTATTTCATTTCGAAATTATTCGGTAACTTATTCATTGAATTGTTCAAATTGATGTCCATTTTCCCTAACACACAATTGATACAGTTTCTTAATGCGTCTTAATGCATTTAAAATTATGAAGGGCCGATTTTGTAAATTCTGGAAAACTGCCTCTGTTGTTGCACGAAGTTCTTCAATATTTTTGTGGTTCTTACCCTATATTTTATTTTTGAAAAAACCCCAAAAAAAAAAGTCCAACACTGACAAAGCAGGTGACCTTTCAGGCCATCTAATGGGTCTATTTGTTGCAATCCAATGGTCCTGGAAAGTTTCTTCTAAAAACGGCACAATCAACCTCGAATTATGGGCAGGGGCACCGTCTTGTTGGAAGTAAATAGCATTAAAATAGGAACATTCTCCAGGAATTCTGGTATTACTTCTTCTAAAATTGCCATGTACCTATTCGCGTTGAGAGCCCCTTCACAAGAAGCGGTATTTTATGGATGTCCCCAATAAGAAACAGGCTACATTAAAACCAATTCGATCCTGTTGTTGTTGCTCAAAAATTAGGTGTTGGTTTTCACCAGTCCCTTGTATTTTTCCTGTTAAATAAACCGGTACTGCTTATATGGGCTTCGTCTGACCATATGACTTTACTCGCAAAATTATTGTCGCTTCGAGTTTGGTTCAAAAACCAATTACAGAGATTCACACGCCTCGCTGCATCACCAGGGTATAAATGCTAGACAATTTGTAGGGTTTTAATTTTTATTTAAATCCTTTGTACCCGTGATCGGGGAACGCCAGTCTCATTTTCTAACTTCGTACAAGAAGTCTGAGGAGAGACACGGACGCTGAGGTTAGCAGTGCCAGCTTTCGTAGAAAACGGAGCAGTTCCATACTCTTTTAAAGATGGCGAAAAAGGAAATAAGAAAAAACTATGATGAGATTTGCCAACGTGCAGTGCAAGGTCTTTTGATACAAAGACCAAGCGTTAATATAAGATCTGAAGGAATAGATGTAGAACTTACATGGCACATCACGAATAAAGAAAAGAATAGAAAAATGTCACTATCTTTCAGAAAAAAAAATGGTAATGGTAATAAAACAGCCAACCAGGCATAAATAACTATAAATGCTCCCGAAAAATGTAAATGTAAGAACGTAGGAAAGCAGATTTATGACAGGAAATGCAAAACTCCATGTCAACAGAAAAATCCCTAATAATAAACTACCTATCAAAATTCGCTTTAAAGAACATTTAGCTCATAAAATGCAAACGCTGGGGCAAGTCTGCCGTAGCCCTACATATGTTTGATAAAATCATGTAGTAGATAAGGCATATTAATAAAAATGTTAGTAATAAGCATGAACCTTATTGTTACGAAAGTTTAGAGATATTTAAATACAAACAAATTCTAATGAATTATGACGATCAAAGACCTTTACCCTAATCAGAACTCATTAAACTTTCATAACCTTCACTTTCACTTTCACCAGATACGCAACGAAGCGTTACTCTCTGTTGGTACACACGCACACGCACACGCACACGCTCAAGCACACGCACACACGCGCGCACACACGCGCGTACACACGCGCGCACACACGCGCGCACACACGCGGGCACGCACGCGCGCACGCACGCGCGCACACACGCGCGCACGCACGCGCACACACGCTCGCACACACGCGCGCACACACGCGTGCACACACGCGCGCACGCACGCGCGCACGCACGCGCGCGCACACGCGCGCACACACGCGCGCACACACTCGCGCACACACGCGCACGCACGCGCAGCGCACGCGCACCGCACGCACGCACGCACGCACGCACGGCACCACACGCGCACACCACCCACACACACACGCACACACGCACACGCACGCACACGCACGCACACCACGCGCACACGCACGACGCACGCACGCACACGCACGCACAGCCGCACACACCGCACACACGCC
Organism: Vesta saturnalis; assembly: GCA_036346205.1. NCBI lineage: Eukaryota > Metazoa > Arthropoda > Insecta > Coleoptera > Lampyridae > Vesta > Vesta saturnalis. The sequence continues at coordinate 11,839,948 of JARFJB010000218.1, read as the reverse complement.
ACACACGCCACACACAGCACACGCACACAGCCGCAACACGCGACCACGCACACACGCGCACACACGCGCACGCACGCAGCGCGCCACGCGCACCGCACGCACGCACGCACGCACGACGACACCCACCCACCCACACACACACACACACACGCACACGCACGCACACGCACGCACACGCACGCACACGCACGCACACGCACGCACACGCACGCGCACGCACAGCACGCACCACGCACCACCGACACGCACACACGCACACACCACGCACGACACACGACCCACGCACACACGCGCGCACACACGCGCACGCGCACGCACGCACGCACGCACCACACCCACCACCACACACACACACACACACCACACACACACACACACACACGCACGCACACACGCACACGCACGCACACGCACGCGCACGCACGCGACGCAGCCACGCACGCGCACGCACCACGACCACACGCACCACGCACACACGCGCACACACGCGCACACGCCACACGCGCACACCACGCGCACACACGCGCACACACCGCGCACACACGCGACCGCACACGCACACGCGCACAGCACGCGCACACACGCACAGCGCACCGACCACGCGCACACGCACGCGCACACGCACGCACAGCGCGCACACGCCACACGCACGCGCACCACGCGACGCACGCGCACACGCACGCGCACACACGCGCACGCACCACGCACGCGCACACGCACGCGCACAGCACGCGCACACGCCGCGCACGCGCACGCCGCACGCGCACACGCACGCACATGCACGCGCACACGCTCGCACGCACGCCACACACCGCGCACAGCACGCGCACACACGCACCGCACACACGCGCACACACGCCGCACTCACGCACACGCACCACGCACACGACGCACACCGCACACACGCACACCACACGCACACACGCACACACGCACACACGCACACGCACACACGCACACACGCACACACACACACACACACACACACACACCACACACACACACACACACACACACACACACACACACACACACACACACACAATTACACCAATTACTTATAAACATTCTAGAACTAATTGACTTCAATTTTACGTAAGTTGTGTTGGTGTTCATAGTTGACAGGATATATATATATATATATATATATATATATATATATATATATATATATAAAAAATTTTTAGTTCGCCCTAGTCAACCGCTGATGATCATAGCGTAGCTATTGAAACGTGTTCGGTGATTTTTAATTTTGAGTGGTACGTGGGTATATTTTCTTTGTTAAATACGTTGGTCTTCCAAACTAATTTCTGTTTTTGAATTGGGAAAAACCATAACAATTTTCTTGGTAATTTTAAGTATTGTTGCTATTTTACATTTTCTTGATATTTTACTAATCTTGTCCGTTGTTCCCTTAGGTGTGGTGTAACATTTTGGTTTTTGCATCGTCTCCTCTGTCTTTCTTCTTTGCTGGTGTAAATGGTCTTTGGGTTAAAACAAAATAAAGAGAATGTAGTGCTTCTAGTAGCCAAAGGGAATGCTACAGTCTTTATGGACACGGAGGACTACAATAACAAAATAAAAGACTTAGTTCAAGACTCGGCATACAAACCAATTACAACGGATCCAAGAACACAAAGGCGAAAATGAAAAGGTGCAACATCGACCAGGAGTCTCAATTAAAATTAATACCGAGAGAGAAATCGTAGAAAAATTAGTGTCATATTTGAAAAACTCGAATCATTCTGTAGACTTAATAACAAAGGAAAAAAATCGAAGATACTACTGAGTTTTGATGTAGTGTCACCATTCAGAATGTACCAATCAAGGAGATTATGGATGCAATAAAAACAAAATATCAGCTACCAGAAGACATAATGGACCCTACAGAATACCATATCAAAAACACGTATTTTATGTATGAAGGCCTGATATATAAGCAGATTAAAGGAGTACATTATGACTCACCATTGTCACCGATGTTACCGAACATTATTATGATGGACCTGGAACCTAGTCCGTTGAGTACAGCTAACCACAAATCCAAATTGTGGTTAAGATACGTGGAAAATACAGTTATAATTTGGGCACATGATCGGGATAAACTAAATAACGGACGGAGAACAAACCACTAAAACATCACTGCCATATGTAAAGGGAACAACGGACAAGATTAGTAAAATATTAGGAATACATAAAATAGAAACAATATTTAAAACTCACAAGAAAATTGGTATGATTCTTCCCAAGTCAAAAACAAAAATTGATTTGGAAGACTAAGGTGTTTACACTATTCCATGTGGAGATTTTGATCGTGTCTACATATCCAGACTGGCAGACGTATCAACGCAAGAGTGGAGGAACGCAGACTAGTAGTAAAGAAAAGTATTACAAATTCATCGTTAACAAAACATGTGCAAAACACTAAACACGGAATAAATTTTGAGGAAACGAGAAGAATAGCTGGCGAGGAACACTTAACAAAAAGGATAATACGAGAAGCTATAGAAATAGAAAAACACACTAGCAATCGGAATACACGCGATGACGCCAAAAGACTGCCGAGTACATGGAGATAGGCGTTAGCCACAGTGAAGGAACTACAAGCAGCAATAAAACCTAAAAACATAATACTGAAGCATTCAAAACAAGAAATAGGCAGAATACAATAGTGACGTCAGTTCGATCCGAATAACGACGAGTAGAGCAAAGCTATTAGTGACCTGAGGATGACAAATATGATTTTGCGCAACGTCGTCGAAATAATTTTGGTTCCTCTAAGAACCTCATCAACATACGAAATGTAGGATCCGGAATTCATGGAAAATACTTTTGGCTAAAGGATTCAATTATGCATTAGCATCAAGTCGATTCTCATTGGAAGACATTATCTGTAGTATTGAATTATCGATTACAAACATGGAAAATAACTCAATGGAAACAATACACCAAGAGGTACTGAGTAATGGCTAAATACCAAAGAGGAACTTAACTGGAGAAGTTAAGGCATTAATCACTGTCGTTATAGATGTCGAGGACCTCAAACCACAAAACCAAGTTATGGTTAAGGTATGTAGAAGACACTTTTACAATCTGAACAGACAGAAGAGAAGAATTGGATTGATTTCTACAACTAAATGGCGTTAACGAAAGATAAGGTTTTCAATGGAACTTGAAGGCTAAAAAACCCAACATCACAACGATATTTAGGACGCATGAAACTATTGGAACCATATTGCCTAACTTAAAAACCAAAATCAAGGTAGAAGATCAAGGCATACACGAGATTCTATGTGGAGACTGTGACCGACCGTAAATAGATCAAACAAACGAATCAGTGCTAGGGTGGAAAAACATCGAATAGGAGTAAGGAAAAACATCACAACCTCATCTTTTACACAATATGTTCAATTGACATCAAACAATATCAACATCGATAAGACCAGAAGGACAGCATCAGCAGAAGATGTAACCAAAACAATAATATGAGAAGCTATAGAAACTGAGAAACGCTCGAACCACCTTAATACCAGAGACGACGCGCAGAGATATGTGGAAGTTGATATTAAACAAAAAGCGTCAACAAACAACACACAATGGACCTCTTATGAAATCCACATAAAAACCATGTAAAATAGAAAAAGAAAGTAAGGCAGAGAAATTAGAGAAAGTGAAACTGAGCGAACGTAAATTAATAAAGAACGCACAGCAAACATCAATTCAATTCAAATAGCACGAAGTAGATCAAGATTATTAGTTAGTTACCTGAAGATGGTAAGTGAGTTTGCCGAAACGTCACTGAATCAATGAAGGTTCTTACTAGAATCTTATCAACGCAAAAGATTATGCACCCGGAAGGAATGCTTTTTCATAGACCCAATTAAAAGAAAAACACTCAACCATGGTGATCCATTAGTTAGTTCCAATGTTTTATTACTATTCACAAACGTGCCGATCAAGGAAGTAATCGATATAATTAAAACAAAGTACCATCCACATCAGCCTAACAGAACACTGAGTAAAAAATACTTAAAGACAAACCGAAGGAACACCGATGGGTTCACCGCTTACAAACGCCAAGTCACAAACTCAAGTTATGGTTAAGGTACGTCGACGACACTTTTATATTCTGGACACACGGAAGAGAAGAATTGAATCGATTTTTAAATCTGCGTTCACGAATTCCAATGGAAATAGAACGCAATGGATCACTACCGTTTTTTCGCGTATTAATCTACAAATAGGGAGAACAACTAAGACACAGTTCTTAGAAAAGTTACGCTCACCATCCGGTACTCAATCTCATCACCATCCAGCATTACTACAGGCCAAGGTTAAAACAGTAATTACGAGATCCAAGAAACTGTCTCCGAATCAACGAAGGTTCTTGCAAGAATCTTATCAACACACAAGATCATGGACTCGTAGCTTTGATACAAGATGTAAAGAACATATGAGATTTTGTCGATTAGGTCAACCAGCGAATGAGAAATAATTTAAATCATGACATTCAATTTGACAATATGGAAATATTGTCAAGACAAACTCATTATTATGTCCGTTTACAATGTGAAGCTATTGAGATACATAAACACTCTAATAATTTTAATAGACAAGAAGGAAATCTCCGTTTGAATATGTTTTGGCATCTTAATATTCAAAAAAAGGCATGATGATTACGTCTTGATTTTAATTTTAATTTTAGTTTTTGGTATGTCTAGGTTTTTTCCTGTTTTTTCCTAGACCTTGAAGTAAGTTTGTTACCAATGTTGAATTACCACAGTACTATAATTCAAAGTAATTAGCTGAAATTAATATTAAAAATTACACCAACTTTCTGCATTATGCTTTTCATTGTTAAATAGCACTTACACTTATTGATAAAGCTATTTCTTTGTTAGAGTTAACTGGATTATTTTAATCGATGTCAAGTTTCTATTTGTTAATG
>JARFJB010000218.1:11800000-11830000 GCA_036346205.1 Vesta saturnalis | reverse complement strand
AAAATGTAAATTTCTCGCAACAAGACATGGATAAAACTAACGAAGCTTCTATGTAAAAAATTAAACGTATTATAAAATCTAGAGACTGTAGGAAATTAGAGCAGTTATCCGAGGGGCAGAATTAGTTATAATAGGTATCAAACCGATCACCACAAGAAATAAATTGCATTACATATTACATGTCGACGATCTGGATACGTTATGTATATCTAATTATTGGTTAGAAAGAGAATTGGAAGAACAAAGTATAGATTTAAATTATAAAATTAAAATTAAATTGGATGTACTAAAGCATACGCCTATTAGACATAAAGAGAATTATAATTTTTGTGTAAAAATGTTACCTATTTTTTGTGTAAAAATAAAAGTGTTGTAAAACTTGTTTATTTGATTTTATTTAAATTATATTGGAGGAATGGGTGTAAGTACTCAACAATGTTCGGATAGGATCGGTTATCTTCGGGGGCAGAGGAGTGGGGTCGCACAAACTATAGCACGGTTAATGCGATTCGTACCTATACGAAAACATCGCATCGCAAAATTTTACCTGTGTATATAGTTTCCAGCGAGTAAGCATTATTATTATAATAATGCATTCTCCTGTTTGTGAACCAACATCAGAGGACATTAGAGATTTTAGGGATTTATTAGTAAACTACTTTAATATAACTGTTCAAGCTGCTGATGAAAACGATGAAGTGGATGAGATGAATGTATCTCACACTCATGATGATCATGATGATTCACAGAAGAAGACCGATGAGTTAGAGGGAAAGGACGAATCTCAAGAACATGATGATAGTGACGAATTACAGTCGAAAAAGAAGAAGACTGATAACAATGTAATTAAATAAAATAAATGAATGATGTATTGTTTTAAAATATATTTTTAAACGCAAAGTTTTCTTTCAATTTTTTATTAATAATCTTGTTTTCGGAATGGACGTTCGGGTTTGTTCATAATTTGAATATCTAAAAAGCCAGTTTCTATCAATCTTGTTGAATTTAATACAAAAACAAAAGCGTTGGAAATTAAACGCGACTTTCGTCGCTCCCATCCCCCTGGTTTCTCTTGTCCCTTTCGCTTCTCACGTCTGTCGTATCCGTTTGGCTGGAACTGTGAGCTTGTTTGTGGCGCCATTTAGTGGTGTATGAGCTAACGAACGTTTTTCTGTAATAGAGATTGATCGTGGCTCCGCGTAGCTGTATATTTCAAAACTACGTACAGTTCCTAGGAACTTGTGCTCGGCTCTTCGCCCCTTGTCGCGGACCCTTGGCATAACATTCCCAAAAGGTTTGTGTCAATAAAACATATAAGCAAGCAAGGCCGCTTATTCAACGCGTGTTTAAATTGCATGTTAAAAAATAACATTTTGATGTATACCAACCAGCTCTTAACTACACATTTATTTTTAAAGTAATGAGTAGAACTATATTTGTTATTGCACTGTATACTGTACATAGGTAGTTAAGTATTTTCAATAACCACTAGGACGTTTGGTCTTGTTTTATAAAAATCTAAGGTTTTTTAAAAAGACACAACCTTCTTTTTGATAGAAGTCAGTTTCAGATATGCTGTCACTTTAGACTCTATTTAAATGGATATAATTAAAACATTCTTATGTATCTAGCTTGATTGGTTGTTTTAAAGGTTGTTTCCTCAAACCGAAATTATGTTTTACCAAAATTGAAAATGCAATGGTAAATTTTAGGCATCCCTTTTTATATCAAAATGATCATTAACAGAAATGTGATAATTTTAATGACAATCATGGCAATAAAACTAATCAAAATAATATGGGGAAATACACGTTCAAGTTTAACTGTATGTTGCACACGTAATTATTACTATCTAGCCCTTTTAATGAGGTTTTTATAATTGTTAATGAATGCGTTTCAATAAACAATTTACTTTTACTGGCAGAGAACCAGTTATATATCAACTATGCATAAGTAAAAATGTAGAACGTAATTTAGTTTGATTAGACGAGTAACACAAAGCAGTGACTATCACTCGTGAACCAATTCTCCAAAAAGTTCTTTCAGTACAGAGCTGGTAATTGTGCTTTTAACCCTTTATTTATTTTATTTACTTGTACAGATTTTTCATTACAGCTATAAAACGCATCTAATCTATACGTAACAAGTTTCTTTAAAAATTTTAAGGGGTACAATATACAACAATTTAACGAACGGATGGATATTAAAAATATTTCAATACATTAGGACCAACTAGTAAAACTATCAGTTTTAATATTCATTTAGAAAACAATTTTGTAATAACTATGTTATGTAATTAATTAACTTAACAAAAAATTCTTGTTTCATTAGAGAACAATCTGAATGCTAGTAATTTTTTTTTACAACTCACTGAGGATTTTTAATTATGATATTTACAATAAAAATAAGTGTTCTATAATTAAATTTTACTGTCATTCAAGTTCCCCACGCAAGATCAAACACTAACACAAGTTCATACACCTGTCTTATAAGATAGGAATAGGGCTTCCTTATTAGAATACAAATTCAAATTTTACTTCAAGGGGTCACGGGGCGAAGTCCCAACAGTAAGTTGCGAAGCCCTATATCTGTCTTACAAGATAGCATTAGCCTTATTAGAATACCACTTCAAATTACCAGTCATAACCTACAAAAACAAATACCATTTCCAACCAGGGGGCCACGACAGTGGGCGAAGGCATACACTTGTCTTGTAAAATTAGGTTAGGACTCACATACACTTACACCAAGCGAGCCGCGACAGGGGGCGAAGACCTACACTTGTCTTATAAAATTAGGTTAGGGCTCACATACAATTACACTAAAAAGACCGCGATAGGGGTGAAGGCTTACACTTGCCTTATAAAATTAGGTTAGAGCTCACATACACCAAGGAGCTACGGCAATGGGGCGAAGGCCTACACCTGTTTTACAGGTTAGCATTAGGGCCCCTTAGAATACAACCCCAATGTATAAATAAAATTTCGTAAGGTTACAATCTGTAGATAGGAATTAAAAGAATACGCACAATTTCCTAACCCCCATGGGCTTCCCATCAAAAGGGCTCTTAATAAAAACAAAAATAATCAGGGTTGAAAGTTCTATCAAGGGGTTGAAAATGACCACCAAAAAGAAACCATCGGGGTGGAAAATACGCCCCCTCAAGTAAGCGAGTAAAAACAAAAAAGGCCTTAATTAGGACTGAAAATTCCATCAAGGATTGAAAAAGTCCTCCAAAAAGAAACCATAAAAAATAAGGGTGGAAAATACGAGCTCGAGCTCACACGTGGGCGACCATAAAATAAGGGGTGAAAGAATACGCCCCTCAAGCGAGTAAAACAAAAAGGCCTTAATTAGGGATGAAAATTCCATCAAGGGTTGAAAAAGGCCTCTGGAAAGAAACTATAGGGGTGGAAAATATGGTCTCCCACGTGGGGCATCCTTGTGACGTCAAAATCCAAGATTGCGCATAGTGCCTCACTTCCACTACTGGTAACGCGAGATTTTAGTTTTAATAGATTACAAATTACTAAACGTTTTTCTGCTATTCCTCAGGATGAATTCTTTAGCAACAGTCTCGCGAGAGCATCAGTTCAAGACTAAGACTTTCCCTTCTGATAAATTTCTTAAATACTTGAATATTCCCTTTTCGTGCGTGTTTTCAAATTAATCAATAACAAAATTGAAAAAGGGTAAAATGGACTTCTGTTACTAATGTCATATCCATTTTGGAAAGTGCCAAGCTATCACTCTTCTATATTTACACAATAATTTTTTTTATATTCGCAAATAATTCTTTAATTCCAACATATATTTGTTTGTAATTTTTGTTATTTAAATTAAAACTACATCAACAAATAACATTTTTACCAGTTTTTCTGAAAAATAGATTTAAAGGCATGTCATTTGCAAAACTAAAATATAAATCTTATTAAACAGCATGTGAGTTACTAAAAGCATGTTAATTTATTGTAATCTTTTATAAATTTTATCAAATTTAGGAATATTCCAACTGCTAAATGCTTCCTCCATTTGTAACATTTTAACTTACTCTTCAATCACACCTTGTCAGTAGCGCCCGTTACTTTCTAAAATTCATGAATTAAATTTCAAAATCCTCATTCATATAGAATACTTGATTATGCTTCCGTTAGAATTGTTTAATACTATAAACGTTATTTCATCTAACTTAATTTTACTTTACAAATAAATAATAAAAACATAAACTGAATACATAACGTCAGAGTTGTATCATTTCAACAAGCAGACGCATTTAAAAACTCAGCGGTTTTAATACCCGTAAATAGAACGAGAATCGGAAAAAAATAGAACAAAGAATCCAGAGCGCTAGATAGGTTATTAAAGCACTCTATTCAGTATGGTGGGGTAAACAGATAAGTAGAAAGAATAAAAAAGAATAGGTAAAGTTAAGGCCGAGTCAGTTTTCGTTTATGGCAGTCAAGTGTGAACAATTGAAGAAGACGATGAACGAAAGCTAACTGCAATTGGAATGGATTACCAACGGAGTAGCACAAGCGCACCAAGGATAGATACAGGATGATATAAAGAAATCATTGATATTGTGTCTACTAAGAAAATGGTAGCTGAAAGAATATAAATACGAGCTTTTGTTATTTGTACAGAAAACTAAAATCCACGATTGTTGGGAAAAATCAGACAATAGAGTCATAGAAGCTGTTAGCACATTCTTGGAAAGATTGGAAAAAATTATTCTTTGAGTGGCGTGCAAAAGCTAGCGTGAAACTAGATGTCCTTTAAGAAGTCCCGTGGAGGAAGAAATATGTTTTGAAAAATCACTTTCGAGGCATCCAGACTGTTGCAATATTTTACTATTTCTTGAAGTCCATTTCAACTATTTTTCTTATTGTTATATACCACAACATGATATGAACAGAAAGTCATGCTAAAATAATATTAGTGTATATTTACAGGTTATAAAGGCGGCGTACGCCTTTTTTATGTTCCTGTATCAGACACAAGATGAAAACAAATGAACACAGAATTAAACAAGTAGCCGGCAAACTTATTAAACAATAGTGTTGTAATTACATTAGAGAATCCGTAGAAGACAAAATTAAGCAATTCATTTACTAGGAAGGGCAATTTTTCGTTTTTGTGAAACACCAATAATAGTATTTATTGTAAACTTACTTGTAATAAGCGAGCAGATTTGAAAACGTTCTGTGTAGGGCGTGCAAAACTGTGATAACAGCTAAAGTTAAAGTAAATGCAAATTATAACTTCCAGAGGGCAACTCAGAGATGCGTGAAGTGTAGTACGCTTATTGAATACACTAACGGCACGACTTGCGCGGACCATTTTAGTGTCTCTTAGTGCTTTTTAGCTTGAATTAGCACGACCGGCCGTTTTACAGAAAATCGTAACCTCCTTGTGCAGTGTACGCTTATTAAGAGCACCAATGTAGCTTGAAACAATAAGATTGGTTGTTTGCAACCAAACTACTCCTCCCTAAGCAGTGTTGGCTTCTTATCCTAATTATATGTACTAACTACGTAACTAGCGTGAACTATTAGTGTTTTATTAGTAGCCCTTAGCAGTTTGTAGGTTGCACAGCGTGCAGGTGGCGGATTCGCCTTCTTTTGCGGCACTATACTTATTAGGAGCACTACCAATGCCTTGAATGTTTCATGAATTGTCACAGCACGACTGGCCGTTTACAAGAAAAGAGTGCCCTCTGTTGCAATATTTGCTTTTTGCCCTAATTGATATAATCAATGCACTAAGTTAGTAATTTGCTAGTGCCTTTCAGTAAATTGTAGATAGAATTATCATGACCTATAATTTCGAGAAAGAGTCCACTTTCTTTTGCAGTAATAGCATTATAAGCTTATAGTAAGTACTCTGGTGCACATTATTAGTGCTCGTTCGTGAATTTGGTGCTTAATGGCTTGAATTAACAGGACTATCCGTTAATGTTTTCAATAAGTGTAAATCCAGCAGTAAACAATCGTTTGGCTGTTACCGCCTTGTGGTGTTTCTCACCTTAGTGGGGTATTGTACTAGTTGAAAAAACTAGCGTCGACTTTAACCTAATGTTTACACATAGCTTTTTCGAGATCTGGACGGTAGATTTAATTGTTTTATGCTAAACGCAACCTGCGACCTTGTTACAAGCATGTATAAAATGATAAAACAAACAGAACCTTAATGTAGAGCCTGGTTCAAGTTAGATTAATTATGTACACCAAAGAAAATGTAGAGGGCTATTCAAGTAGTGTCAGTTTTTGAACCAAGCCTATTTAGATATGTAGTATTAAAGCATTAACCAGCCCACCTTTTGGATTTTTATTGGTAAGCAAATTTTTTTACGTAGATGCGTGGAGGATAAATAAAAGTTGTGATCTTATTTTTTCGTAAGGAAGTTCTAAAAGGTAATCAGTTGTAGGCGTATGAAGTTGACTTACCCCTAAGGATTCTTACAAGAAAATGAGCTACCCAATAAACCCAAATGAGTTTGAGGATGTGCATTTTATGTTAAAAGTTATTTCTACATTTGCTGTAATATTATGTAATCTTAACCATCTAGAAAAATATATTGTCATCTTTAAAGAATTTATATTGTAACACATTCTTCTTTGGTTGGCCATAAACGATCCAACGTTGTAACACGATTGTGTTGGATTTGTCAAAGGTCTGTGTCGTGTTAATTCGCATTGAACTGCAAACTATTGCCGTAGATTGTAAAGATATCTTCGATTGATTCATAACAACAATTTATATTCGACGTTGTTCGGCAAAGTTTGGTCGTGTACGGCCACTACTAAAGTAATAAAACCATACATTTATGCATGTTATGTTTAGATACTATTTATCAAGCATGTAATTTGAAAGTACTAATAAAGACACCATTTATTCTATATGATTCTTTAATGGTATAAAAATAAAGTTACATCGCTAATAATTTAGTTTTATTTCCCGTATTAGCTATTAACAAAGAAATAATTGCAGCCTGGTGATCTACCGATTCTCTCAATGGTAATAGTTTTACAAGAGACTCCTTTGTTACCATTCTGCCCTTTGAAAACCTGATCAGAGTATACCATCTTTACCTGTTTAACTTAAACACAATTTAAACAAAAAATTTTAAATTGAGAGAATACCTCACTGATAGTACGATCGGATTGATTATCCGGAAGTAGTGGAATTACTAATACGAACTAAATAGATATAATACTGATGACGAAAATTGATCAAATCTAAAAATATAATTAAAATAGAGAAAGTGTTGTATGTCAAAAAGACACGAATAATTACGAGCTAAAACAAAACTTAGGTTCTAATCGATAACAAATAAAAAATATTAAAAATAAATTCTTTTCCTCCCGGAAGGTAACTTAAACAAAGAGAAATAGTCGCTTAAATAAAAAGGTAAGTTTGCACCACGGCACCACCATAGCTGTAATCAGTAAGCGTATCAGTCACACAGCACTCAGTTTTTAATGAAAATACAACAAAAATTGAGAAAGTTGTACTTTAATATTACACATAATCTTAATAAAAAATAAAACAGCTGTATTTATTTGTATATTTATGAAACAAAATAATATCTGCTGATTAATTCCAGCATAAAAGCAAATAAAACAATATTTAACCTTTCGCAAAGCCTTACGATAGTAAACTAATTCTTAATTGATACATAAACTATACATAACGTATAACCTATCTTTGAGTAGAACTATTTCAAAATGAAAGAAGATTGAATCTGTATAACTTCAATGCAATAACACAGTTTAGTTTGACCTATGACAACAAATACTACGAATGTAAGGTTATGCACTCAAGTATTTTTACCTTTGAAAATATTTCTTGACGATACGATACCAAATAGGCTAATCCAAACTCAATAAGGTAAAGGTAAACGTAAGTTATCCTCAAACCAGGACAACCAGCACAGATGGTGTGGTTATTAAAGCAGGCATAACGTACTTCGTCTTCATATTGCATGACAAAAACAAAAAACAAATTGCATCATCCAAAGTACTATGTGAACGCCATTTTTCCTCGTGACCGTTATCTCTTTTACAGAGGAATTCAACTTTTGGGATTGCCTTGGTGGTAACTAGTAAATGGTGCAGGTGGTCAAACAAAGAAATGTTACCTGGAGAATCTATTATCTCGGGAGTGCGAATACGGTCTTTAGACATTCCGGAATGGTTAGTTTAATAGTCAGTCGGTCGGTTGGTCGGTCTGTAGGTCGGTCGGTCGGTCGGTCGGTCGGTCGGTCGGTCGGTCGGTCGGCGGTCGGTCCGGTCGGTCGGTCGGTCGGTCGGTCGGTCGGTCGGTCGGTCGGTCGGTCGGTCGGTCGGTCGGTCGGCGGTCGGTCGGTCGGTCGGTCGGTCGGTCGGTCGGTCGGTCGGTCGGTCGGTCGGTCGGTCGGTCGGTCGGTCGGTCGGTCGGTCGGTCGGTCGGTCGGTCGGTCGGTCCGTCGGTCCGTCGGTCCGTCGGTCCGTCGGTCCGTCCGTCGGTCGGTCCGACGGTCGGTCGGTCCGTCAGTCAGTCAGTCAGCCACTCAGTCAGTCAGTCACCAGTCAGTCAGTCAGTTAGTCAGTCAGTCAGTCAGTCAGTCAGTCTGTCTGTCTGTCAGTCAGTCAGTCAGTCAGTCAGTCACCAGCCAGCCAGCGAGCCAGCCAGTCAGTCAGTCAGTCAGTCAGTCAGTCAGTCAGTCAGTCAGTCAGTCAGTCTGTCTGTCTGTCAGTCAGTCAGTCAGTCAGTCAGTCAGTCAGTCAGTCAGTCAGTCAGTCAGTCAGTCAGTCAGTCAGTCAGTCAGTCAGTCAGTCAGTCAGTCAGTCAGTCAGTCAGTCAGTCAGTCAGTCAGTCAGTCAGTCAGTCAGTCAGTCAGTCAGTCAGTTAGTCAGTTAGTCAGTTAGTCAGTTAGTCAGTTAGTCAGTGAGTGAGTGAGTGAGTGAGTGAGTGAGTGAGTGAGTGAGTGAGTGAGTGAGTGAGTGAGTGAGTGAGTGAGTGAGTGAGTCAGTCAGTCAGTCAGTCAGTCAGTCAGTCAGTCAGTCAGTCAGTCAGTCAGTCAGTCAGTCAGTCAGTCAGTCAGCCAGTCAGTCAGTCAGTCAGTCAGTCAGTCTGTCAGTCAGTCAGTCAGTCAGTCAGTCTGTCAGTCAGTCGGTCAGTCAGTCAGTCAGTGAATCAGTGAGTGAGTGGTGAGTGAGTGAGTGAGTGAGTGAGTGAGGATGAGTGAGGAGTGAGTGAGTGAGTGAGGAGTGAGTGAGTGAGTGAGTGAGTGGAGGAGTGAGTGCGTGCGTGGTGCGTGCGTGCGTGCGTGAGTGGTGAGTGGAGTGAGTGAGTGAGTGAGTGAGTGAGTGAGTGAGTGAGTGAGTGAGTGAGTGAGTGCGTGCGTGCGTGCGTGCGTGCGTGAGTGAGTGAGTGAGTGAGTGAGTGAGTGAGTGAGTGAGTGAGTGAGTGAGTGAGTGAGTGAGTGAGGAGGAGTGAGTGAGGAGTGAGTGAGTGAGTGAGTGAGTGAGGAGGAGCGAGTGAGTGAGTGAGTGAGTGAGTGAGTGAGTGAGTGAGTGAGTGAGTGAGTGAGTGAGTGAGTGAGTGGTAGGAGTGAGGGAGTGAGTGAGTGGAGTGAGTGAGTGAGTGAGTGAGTGTGTGAGTGAGTGAGGAGTGAGTGAGTGAGTGGGAGTGAGTGAGTGAGTGAGTGAGGAGGAGTGAGTGAGTGAGTGAGTGGGTGGGTGTGGGTGGGTGGGTGGGTGGGTGGGTGGGTGGGTGAGTGAGTGAGTGAGTGAGTGAGTGGGTGGGTGGGTGGGTGGGTGGGTGGGTGGGTGGGTGGCTGGGTGGCTGGGTGGGTGGGTGGGTGGGTGGGTCTGTGGGTGGGTGGGAGTGAGGAGTGAGTGGGTGAGTGAGTGGGTGAGTGAGTGAGTGAGTGGTGAGTGAGGAGTGACTGAGTGAGTGAGTGAGTGAGGAGTGAGTGAGTGGGTGGGTGAGTGAGTGAGTGAGTGAGTGAGTGAGGAGTGAGTGAGTGAGGGAGTGAGGAGGAGGTGAGTGAGTGAGTGAGTGGGAGTGAGTGAGTGAGTGAGGGTGGTGAGGAGTGAGTGAGTGAGTGAGTGAGTGAGTGAGTGAGTGAGTGAGTGAGGAGTGAGTGAGTGAGTGAGTGAGTGAGTGAGGAGTGAGTGAGGAGTGAGTGAGTGAGTGAGTGAGTGAGTGAGGAGTGAGTGAGTGAGTGAGTGAGTGAGTGAGTGAGTGAGTGAGTGAGTGAGTGAGTGAGTGAGGAGGAGTGAGTGAGTGAGGTGAGTGAGTGAGTGAGTGAGTGAGTGAGTGAGGTGAGTGAGTGAGTGGTGAGTGAGTGAGTGAGTGAGTGAGTGAGTGAGTGAGTGAGTGAGTGAGTGAGTGAGTGAGTGAGGAGGAGTGAGTGAGTGAGTGAGTGAGTGAGTGAGTGAGTGGTGAGTGAGGAGGAGTGAGTGAGTGAGTGAGTGAGTGAGTGAGTGAGTGAGTGAGTGAGTGGTGAGTGAGTGGTGAGGAGTGGTGAGTGAGGAGTGAGTGAGTGAGTGAGTGAGTGAGTGAGTGAGTGAGTGAGTGAGTGAGTGAGTGAGTGAGTGAGTGAGTGAGTGAGTGAGTGAGTGAGTGAGTGAGTAAGTGAGTGAGTGGGAGAGAGAATGTAAAACGAGTAAATTGTAAGGTTTCAGAAACTGCAAAATGTATAAAGTATAACATAATAAAATATGTTTAAGAAAACTTTATACCTTTCTGATGAAATACATGTCCAAAACAACTTACGGTAATTTAAACAGTGATGACGATAATTGACAGGCTTGACAGCATTTAGTAAAATTTGACATTTTAGCAAGTTATTAATGTTAGTTATGTTTAGTGATATCACCTGTTGTTGAATTTACTAGAAAATATTTCGATATTGTTTTATTCAATACTATTAAACGGAACATTGTTAAGGACCGTTCAATTTTTGTGGCATAATTACGAGTGTTTTTTCTATGTATTATAAACAGTACCTATACTAATAATTTATGTGGTTTAATAGAAATATCCTTATTTTATTAATTAAGACAAATTCAGTTTTAGTATAGCGAAAATTGAGAACGTTTATGCAGTGAGTTGGCTGAAGCCAACAACAATTTGTAAATTGTTCGGCAGAACATTGTAAACACCGAAAATGTGAATAGCATAAACTTTGATGTAGTCAGCTAAAACCAGATACCTGTCTTTCCAGTAACAGGTAGAAACAACTCAAAATAGCTACCCGTTTTCCGAAAACAGCTCAAAACAGACCTAAAACCGGTACCCGTTTCCCAAAAACAGGTAGCCGTTTCCCAGAAGCGGTAGCTGTTTCCCACAGAAAAGCTCAACTGGGCAGACTGAAAGCAGTTTAAAAAATTTATACTACAGCTACAAAAAGTATGTGTGATAGTCCAATTTGCGCTAGAAAAGTTAAATAATCTACGTTAAGGAAAAAATTGAAAATATCTGGAAGTCTGACTTACTGATGTACTCATGTATAAATTTCTACTTCAAAGTAAAGCAGTCATTTTTTGCAAATTTTAAGTGCATGTTGCGTTACAAATTGTTTTATTGTAAAATATCATGCATATAAAGGAAGTGTAAAAATATAGTACAGTTAAAAGTGAAAAAAAGCTTGCGTTAAATAAATGTCAAAACAGTTCCCAAAAACATGTAAATCTGAAAACTTTAGGCCATGTATTGATACAACACAAATGACACAATTGCATTCATACACTTCCAAACCCCTTTTCAAAATTGTAATATGTAATTAGAATGATCGCATTCACACTTGCATACAGTGCTTTCAAAGCAAAATGACTGCGTTCATTATCCTACAATTCTTGAACCAGTAATATTCACGCTCCATCAAAAATTGTAAATTGGGAGTCCTAATCAAACAAAATTAAAAATCAAGTCATGTTTTAAGGGCTGTTCGTTGTTTTACAATTGAATTGGTTAATTTAAGGACCATTTTGATACATTTATACATGAAATAGATAAATTGCATGCATGTGTTTCTTCTGAGCTTATGTAAGTACAAAAACTTGTGTTTTAAGTGCTCTTTGTTGTTTCAAAATGGAATTGGTTAATTTAAGTGCCATTTTTTCATATTTATGAAACACAACTGCGTTGAAAAAAAAATTTTTCCTGAGAATTAGGTTCAAATTTTAAATTTTCAGGAGCGCATCTTTTGCAGGACTTTATTTATGCCCTCCCCCGAAACCCCACCTAGACCTTGAGGAAACGGACGTCCACATCGGGTCGTCTTTTACCTCTTTCCATAAATATACACATATATCTTTACTTACATCACATACCTTCAAACATACATCACTTTTATAGTTCAGGTACTCGTCTATCGTTTACACAACAATAATTGCAATTATATATTCCATTTTAGAACAATACTTGTATTTCGAGTTAAGTATAATATTACAAATCATACTGATAATGGGCAATGCATTTTGCAATTGCAAGCCTTTTACTCATTACGAGTACAATCCATTTAAAATGGGCTGTAATTGCATATATAAATGTAAAATGTTCAAAGATACATTGTGACAGTTAGTATTACTTCATTTCATAAAGAAATCGTTAACATTTTTTTTAGAAAAAAAACATATTACAAATACTTTACAAATACATTAAACAATTATTATATTACATCACATTTCCTATTGATACTCAATTAATTTGGAAAATATTAAAAATGCATGTTTTATATCGAATTGTGATCTATAATATTTTACAGTTAAGGAAGGCTAAAAAAACGTTAGAATTTTTTAGATGAACAACAAATTACAAATATTTCCGAAATAAATAAAGGATTTTATTTTACATCAGTATTTATCTCAGAAATATATCGATTTTGTACAGTTTTAAAATGTGAATATAAATTTATGCAAAATATCACGAGAGTGTTGTTAGTTGCATAACATTTCAGAGTTAAAACTTTATTATTATGCTCATTAGGGATGTGTTGTATTGTAGATATGTTGTCAGCCAATTGTAAACATTTAGTAATGTTCAAAGTTTCTGTGTTTGAAACACCTAGGTATGTCGAATAATAAATGTGATAAATGCAATGTAGGATACTCAAATATGTCATCCTTGAATATATCCAACTTGAGGGCGCAGGTTAAAAGAAAACATGAAGGTAAGTTTTTATATTGTAGATACTTACATTCGAGGAACTGTGCCCAAACAAACAACGCCTGGTAGTTGTTTGTAGACCAAGTGTTTTAAAGGAATTTTCCAATAATTGAAATTTGAGAAATTGTATAAACCAATTATCTGGTAAAGCACCTATTCAAGTATTCAAATTACCTAACTAACATAAATTAATTTCACTATCGTCTATAGGTAAGGAACATTTGTGTGCCGTTCCTGATGTTACAAAAAAAAAGTAGTCTTAAATTGCACAACACGGACAACCCACAGAAAGGACCAGATTATAAATCATGTGTTTAACATTTTTTCCAAATTTGTGGTATTTAATTACTTTTTAGGGTCATTATTTTGTAATAAAAGTTTTGTTATGAACAAATTATTTTGTAATTAAGTATTAACAGGTTAAATAAATGACGAGAAAAAGGAATCTGAATATTTATTATCAATTTATATTATGAGAAAAAAACAATAATTTAGCAGCTTTTTTGTTTCTGTAGTTCGCCGCTTACTTATAAATTTACGTTGAGTGTCTGTTTTTATTATGAGGGATTTTGATTAGTACATCATTTTAAATGAAACTTGTAGATGGAAGTGATTGTGTTGTACACAATGACCTTAAAGTTTTTTGTACCGCGTCAACTTCAGCTTGAGTACTAATACCATCAACAATATTGTATAATTTTTCTATCAGTTGAGCCTTTTGATTATAAATTGATTCTGCCGGATGAGGTTTAGTTATTGTTTTAACAATTATTTTTGACTCCACTACATTTGAATGAGTTGCAATAATTAAGTTACTATTGGATTCTAAAATAACAAATAATAAGGCATTAAGATAAGTAGGCTGGTATTTACAAATAAATACAATTATACTATAATCAAGCCTATGATGTAGCATATACATCAAAAATTACACATACATAAAGTTCGAGCTTAACATATTATCGACTACATATTTTCTTTTTGAACACAACAGCATTCAATTCGACTAAGCTTTTACATAGTGTTAAACAAGGGATATATCATGCCAATTTTTACATCATATGTAAAGTCATAAAGTTATAAAGTAATTTTAACTATGTTAATTCCATTTTATGTAGGCCTGAATAATTATTAAGCGTGCAACACAAACTTAAAAATACAAACAGGTTGATACAGTCGAACTCCTTAACTTGAGTTTTTGGTAACTCAGACAAGAATGGTTGTTAACAGATCTTCAAGGGTTGTGTAAGAATGTAACTGGGTAGCTCTAACTTTTTTGTGGCTAGTCGAGTTTCAAATTTTCGAAGTTCGACTGTATATATGTGATAAATGTGCAGTAACAGAAACGCCAAACACCTTTCCATAGAAATAGAAAAAGAATCCTATGAGAATAAATGTAATAATGTGATAATATGCAACACCACTAGGTTGAGATTTAAGTTTTTTGTTCTTCATTTAAGTCCAGAGTGTCCTCTACCGGTCATTATGTGAGTGTTGCCACATTTAGTCTTAAGCACAATAAGAATGTTGATTTGGAATATGCGTGTATCTACATAATAATTGTAACAATAATTAAGCAACTCCCTTCAAATCCAACATAAAAAAGACAGCTAGCTACCGAGTATTCAATAAACCTTACATTATATTAAGTCAGCGTCTTTATGTTACATTATTGTTCTTATAGCACCCGAAATATCAAACAATTCAACTGCAATCTATAGCCAGCCTCATAACATTAAACAGACATGTTTCTGGTGAACACTTTGCAATATATTTGGGTCACTCCAGTAAAGTCCATGTTTTATTTAGTTTTTACATAAACAATTATTTTTAACGTAGATTATAATAAATAATTGCTTAATGTATTTATTACATACCTTCTGATTGAATGATCTCTTCTTCTACTTCTTGGGATGGATGCATTTTTCTATATTTATTTACTAAATGTATGTGTTTGCACATATTCCATCTGATTGCTGAGTCGATACAATTACACGAATACTGATGCAAACATGAGTTGCATTCAGTGCATTTAAGCTTACTTTCACAATTTGTCTTAACTTCTTGCACCGTATAAATATTGCTTAAGGAAGAAGAAGCTACAATCCACACGTTCTTAGTCACTGTGACCAGATCCAATTAAAGACTTTCGCTGGCCTTGTGTCTTTTTCTCAAATGTTTAATATAGTACATATTTTACCTTTATGGATTACAATCAGTCTCTCAAATAACTTATCCCTTACAAATTTCATTATGGCACCGATGGCTTTATCAGGTCGTTTGATAAATTTGCCAGTGAGGTAAATATATTTTAATGTATGATAGATAGTCATATCTATGGAAAGAGATAAAATACGATTCGATGTGTACCGTTTCTTCAAGGTCTAAGTGAGGTTGCGGGGGAGGACATAAATAAAGTCTTGCAAAAGATGCGCTCCTGAAAATTCAAAATTTGCACCTAACTCTCAGAAAAAAAATTTTTTTTAACGAAGTTGCGTTTTATAAGTGGCAATTTATCCTTTTCATGTATAAAATTATCAAAATTTGAAATAATGACTCTTAAATTAACCAATTCCATTTTGAAATAACAAACAGAAGTTAAAAACACAACTTTTTGTGCCTATGTAAGCTCAGAAGAAAAGCATGCATGCAATTTATTCATTTCATGCACACATGTATCAAAATGGACCTTAAATTAATCAATTCAATTTTAAAACAACAAACAGCACTTAACACAAGACTTGTTTTTCAATTTAGTTTGATTAGGACTCCCAATTTACAATTTTCGATGGAGCGTGAATATTACTGCTTCAAGAATTATAGGATAATGAACGCAGTTATTTTTCAGTGCATGCAGGTGTGAATGCGAACATTCTATATTTATCTTAGTCACCACTGTACATCACAATTTTGAAAAGGGATTTGCGAATGTAGGAATGCAATTGCGTCATTTGTATTGCAGAAACACATGGCCTAAAGATTTCAGATTTACATGCTTTTGGGAACTGTTTTGACTTTTATTTAACACAAGGCTTTTTTCACTTTTAACTGTACTGTATTTTCACACTTTCTTTATCTGCATGATATTTTACAAGAAATCAATTTGGAACATGCACTTAAAATTTGCAAAAAATGACTGCTTTGCTTTGATGTAGAAATTTATACATGGGTACATGAGTAAGTCAGACTTCCAGATGTTTTCAATTTTTTCCTTAACGTAGATCATTTCACTTTTCTAGCGCAAATTGAACATTCACATACTTTTCTTAGCTGTAGTAAAAATTTTTTTTTAAACTGCTTTCAGTCTGCTCGATTGAGCTTTTTTGTGAGGAGGGAAACAGCTACCTGTTTTTGAGGAACGGGTACCGGTTTTAGGTTTGTTTTTGAGCTGTTTTCGGGAAATGAGTAGCTATTTTGAGTTGTTTCTGCCTGTTACTGGAAAAACAGGTATCTGTTTTTTAGCTGACTTCATCAAATTTTATACTATTCACATTTTCGGTGTTTACAATGTTCTGCCGAACAATTTACAAATTGTTGTTGGCTTCAGCCAACTCACTGCATAAACGTTCTCAATTTTCGCTATACTAAAACTGAATTTGTCTTAATTAATAAAATAAGGATATTTCTATTAAACCATATAAATTGAAACTTTTTATTAGTATAGGTACTGTTTATAATACATAGAAAAAACACTCGTAATTATGCCACAAAAATTGAACGGTCCTTAACAATGTTCCGTTTAATAGTATTGAATAAAACAATATCGAATGATTTTCTAGTAAACTCAACAACAGGTGATATCGCTAAACTTAACCAACATTAATAAATTGCTAAAATGTCAAATTTTACTAAAGGCTGTCAAGCCTGTCAATTATCGTAATCACAGTTTATGTTATGAAGTTGTTTTGGACATGTATTTCATCAGAAAAGGTTTAAAGTTTTCTTAAACGTATTTTATTATGTTGTTTCATATATTTTTGCTATGTTTCTGAAAACTTACAATTTACTAACCATTTTACCGCATTGTAGCGGTGTTTTTACAATAGTGTGCGTAAAAATGAAGTTACACTTGACATTCACAAGATTGTAATGACAATTTTACGTTTCAGGAGGCCAAAAATATATATTGATGTGTTATGAGTGTACAATAAATGTTATGTAAGAATAAGTATTTCTGTAAAATGAGTTGCATACACGCCTGGTGCTAATGTGCACGGTATGTTTAAGTTTTTGAAATAATGAATGAACATGAAAAGACAGACACGCAAAGTGATGATAAGTTTATCACACTCTGTCTCTCTCTCTCTCTCTCTCTCTCTCTCTCTCTCTCTCTCTCTCTCTCTCAACAACCCGAATAATTTTTTCTTGCTTCTAAGAATTTCAGCTATTTGTATTTAGGAAAAATGATCCAGTTCTTTTTTGAAATACTCATAAAAGCGTTGAGGTAATTACATTTGAATAAGATATATGTATATATATATATATATATATATATATATATATATATATATATATATATATATATATGTTAGTTAATAAATCTTTATTTATTAGAATTTCATTACAATTTTTTCATATAAATGATATACATGAGCCAAAGCGCAGTGACAAGTGTATTGTGCATGAAAAAAATAGCATGCATTAAGTTTAGGTAAAGTAGGTTGTTCTTCAAACACCGTAATACCTTGTTTTAAAATTTTTTGAATATTATCAGCTTTCTATCGTCCTTTAACTTACACCTCATCTATTGTTGATGTGAAATCGCTAAGTATACGAGGGAATAGATGTGGAGAAGTATACCCATATTCCCACTTGATAAAATGGTGGTTATGAATTGACCAGTTAGCTTGTTTTTGAAAATCATTATCTAAGGTGTACTATGAAAATGGAGGCTTGAATACATAATAAACAATTTGTTCTCCATTGTATATCGCTAGTTCCTTAGGTGTAAATATATTTCTTGCTGTTTTGAATCCTTGCACATCAATTATCATTACTTTTCTATATTTGTCTGGATGTCCTGGTTAGCGCGTTGTATATGCGCTAATGCAATCGTGCAGTATTTCTACATGCTACATTTAAACAAATAGAAATGATTTTCTGGTTAGGTTTATATACACTGTTACAATAGTAAATATGTAAGCGATTTTCTGTGCAAAACAGTGCATTCACATATACACTTTTAGAAAAACGTGATGTAGAAGCAAATGATATGTGATTATAAAATTTCAACTTATATAGAAGGGTATATTCCACGAGGATACCTGAGAAATGAACAAAGTCCGACAATACTCATCTTGACCTGTGCATGCACAAAGACAGTTACATGAGTCATTGGTAAAGAATGCTTATTTTGCTATTCATAAGAACCTTGAAGATCCTAACATAAGAACTGTAATATGATACCTCCTTCTCAATACCTTGTCAATAAACTTTAACCTTAAAAATTGGTTTGTTTGAATTGTAATAAGATAACAATAAATTTTAACCTTGAAGAGCTTAGCCAATATATAAAAACCTGCAGACACCATATTATACGCTATATTTTTTTAGCCTCATCAATAGCAACTCTCTTTATTATGATGTACCTACTCTTCATTTAATCAAAAATAGAAGACATTTTTTGCAATAAAAATATATAATTTATTTCCAAACAATTATATATATATATATATATATATTATATATTATATATATATTATTATTATTTCAGAAATGTTAAATTAGTTGTCTTTCCTACAGTTCCAGCGCTGGTGATGTACACGCCATTCTCAGCCAGATATTCTTTAAACTTTTCAATGCGATCTTCTTTTTCGAAGTATTCATAAAATCGTAAGGGAAGTATGCACTTAAAGTTCTCGGTTTCAATGATAATGTATTTATCATTCTTTGTGTAGATAGTATTCATATCAATTACTTTATATTTTGCACCCACCTCCAAGTCTTTTACGTTCCTTAAGGATTTACAGAAAGTGTTATTGATCAATGCAGATAGATCCATCTTTACTGATTCGAGAACGCTCTTGAATTTTGAGTTGACACCGGAAATGTCCTTCTATATATTACTGCATCACGATTTTTTATGGTAGAGGGAGAGTGTGCTTTGAGAATTGCATCAGTAAGCTAATCTACATCTGATGATGAATAACTGCTACCATTCGGAGATGCTATTCATTTTTTTATATCGCTCCAGGAATGATATTATCGCTGCTTGCATTATAACAACTTTATTTGCTCGCAATTGTACTAGTACTAAACACTGTTGAGGAAATAATTCATCTGTAATTTACATATGGTGCGGTTGTTGTATGACCTTGGTCTAATTTTAGCATAGACAACAACCTATCATTCTTTTTGTTTCCATAAACTGATTTTATTTTTATATCTCTAAAAAATTTGATATGATACCCCTGCGGGTCTATAATCTTTCGGTTTGAGCACTCAATTTTTAGATTTTTAAGAATTGTAATATACCGTTTGACCTTTTTAGCATAGACAACAACAACATCCTGTCATTCTTCTTGTTTCCATACACTGATTCTATCTTTATATTTCTAAGAAATGTAATATGGTACACCTGCAGGTTATTACTCTTTGGCCTTGAAAACTCTCTATTTAGATTTCTAAGAATTGTAATACGATGGCCTAGCAATTTCCACCTTTAGCTTTAAATTTTGATCTAAATGTGTCCTTGATTTGAGTACCCCTTGCATGTTTGAACTTGTTAAATGTCCACCTTGCCCTACTTTTAGTTTAGAAAACTTTCTCACCTTCACACAATTTAGTCAACCTAAGTACCATGACCTTGATCTACATTTTAGCATACATACATACATAATAACCTATCATTCTTCATGTTTCCATGAACTGATTCTATTTTTAGATTTCTAAGTGATTGAATATGATACCCCTGCAGGTCATTACTCCTTGACCTTGAAAACTCGATTTTTAGATTTCTAAGAATTGTAATATGATCATGATGATGATGACGATCGCAATTTCTATTTTTAGCTTTAAATTTTGATCGTTTTGCTTGAAAAGGCTGAACTTGGAAAAATTTCTTAAAAGATTTTTTTATCACCTACTAGGGGTAGCTGCCCCAAGTTGATATATGTGTTAGATACGTTGAAAAGTCGACAGCGGGTGTTAGGGGGGTTTGAAAATTTATTTTTGGCAAATTCTGGCCGGTTTTCGAGAAAAATTGGGTTTCTTTGTTTAAAAAGGCTGGAAAGTTGGTTAAATAATATTTCTATCTCCAATTTGATATATGTGTTAGATACGTTGAAATGTCGTCAGGGTGAGATGGGGAGGGTTAAATTTATTTTTGGAAAATTCTGGCCGTTTTCGAGAAAAATTGATTGTTTTGTTGGAAAGGGCTGCTTAAAAAATATTTCTATCACCTGCTAGGGGTAGCTTTTACATTAGGGGTAGCTGCTTCATGCATTACTTTCGTCATGTTTGCCTATAAAAGTTTACTGAGTCATGCACACGCAAAGAAAGCCTTTTATTATAAACTAAGAAATGTCATACGATACCCCTACAGGTCAATAATCTTTGACCTTGACCACTCTACTTTTAACTTCTAAGAATTGTAATGTGATGATGACATTGCAATTTTTATTTTTAGCTGTTGACCTTCACATACAAATTTCCCGCCTAAACGTTTGACCGCAGAGTGACCTTGTAATATGATGATGATGACACTAAAATTTCTATTTTTATCGAGCTCCAAAAATTTAAATTTTCCGCCAAAGTTTGACCTTGAAGAGATCCAAAAGCTTACATTTCTCACCACCAGAGGGCGAGTGACCAGAACCGGCCCTTATTCACTACTCTCGCCAAACGGATATCTTTATATTTCCGTACATTTCCGTTAGTTTACCGAAATCACTATTGATCATTAATTTATATAAATTTTTATCAAACCCATTTTTGGATTGCTTGCGTAATATAGAGTTGATTTCGATATATTTTCGTAACCAGGGGGCCTGTTTAAAGCTCAAGACTCTATTTAATTTTATCAATTTTAAAACAAGCGTCAAATACCTCTTTAGGTTCCTACAGTGAACAATATAGTTACGTTTCGAATACAATGTGAGTAATAATTTTGTTAAATTAGGAGCAGGTGGAGCCAAGTGTTCTGGTGCCAGGGGTAAGTCACTATGGAACTCGTGCAATCCCAGTGGACATTCCAAATTACAGTCTACAATGCAACCGATTGTCTGAATCATCTAGGGTATTTAGTATGGGTTCAAAGTTGGGGTTATCTACAAAGGTAAACTCCCCATATGGCGAGAATTGTTCCATTGATTTTCCATAAAGGTTATTAATATCAAAGTACATTAAATAGCTCATTGGAGCAGTGGGATCATAGTAATTACCCATATACTTGTTATTAGCCTTTGCATAACGGTTGGAGCACTGTGTTACTGCCTGAAGCCACTTTCAAAGAACATGACCGTATCGATATCAGTGAGCAGTACTAATTTAACTTGTGTTAGGATCACATGATAAACTGGAGGCTGTGTAATAGTGCAAGGGGTCCAAGTGATACGCACCTAAGAAGTTGTGCGGAAATTTTCAAATATGTCAGCTAACAATAGCACATCTGCTTTTAAATGTAGGTCTGAATATTGACTTAATGCTTGTACCGCAAACATGTTTCAGACTTGAGGGGCATGTAAATAGTTTTCATCGTTAACCCCTTCAGTAGCAAGGTGACTATGAAATGCTTCCTTTGGCGGTAGATCGGTTTCGGTGTCTCATGAATCAATGTATTCGTATGGAAGGATGCCCTTGCGCACTCACAAATTAAATTCATAGTCTCCACTACATACTGATCTAGTAATATTTTTATCTTTATCTAAGTAAGTAGCTAGCTTATCAATACTACTACTCATAAACCTAAAGGAATGCATGAATCTAAATCTTATGTTGATATTATCTACAGTCCTGGTAAAGGATATATGCTTCTCCTTGTTTTACGATAAGGGAGTACTTCACCCGGGAAACCAATGATGATGACGAGGAATTCATTAAAAATTTCGTTGATATTCCCTGCCCGATAACGTTGCACATTAAACCTTTCACTTACTTGTAATAATTACAAAGCACCTGGATTCGGCCTGATTACTGGACAGATCTTAAAACATTTACCCAGGAAAGGACTCGTTCTGCTGACCACAATTTATAACGGTATACTTCGATTAACATAATTCCCGATTACCTGGAAATTTGCACAAATTATTATGATCAATAAACCCCCAAACAGAGTTACGTTTTATCGACCAATAAGTTTGCTCCCAACCATGTCCAAAATCATCAAAAGGCTTCGACTCAAACGAATATTTGACGATACTGAGATACGCTTCACCAAATTGGCTTTCGAGAAAGTCATTCAACGATACAACAATGTCATCGTGTAGTCAACATAATTCTCACATGCCTAGAAGAGAAAAACCAACGTACCGCCGCTTTCTTAGATGTTGAGCAAGCCTTCCATCGTGTCTGGCATATTGATCTCTTGTATAAACTTAAATCCTCCCTCCCCACACCTCATTACCTAATCCTAAAATCCTACCTCACAGACAGATATTTCCAAGTACCAACTAATACAACAGCCTCAGACTACTACCCTATCAATTCAGGAGTCCCTAAAGGAAGTGTGATCGGCCCCGATCTCCACTTACTTTTCACGGTTGACATCTAAATGAACTGCAAGCCTGGATGACCAAATGGAAAGTCAAAGTAAACCGCACCAAGTCCGCGCAAGTCACATTCACGACCAGGAACATCATATGGCCTCCAGTGACAATCCTCGGTGACCAGCTACCAGTAAATACTCAAGTCAAATAGTTGGGATTAACCCTTGACCCAAAGCTTACATGAAAAGCACACATCACTGTCGAGAAAACCTACATAAATCTAAAAATCCGACAAATTGGCTCCTAGGTCATAAATCTCAACTCTATTCAGAAAATAAACTGCTTCTTTACAAGTGTGTAATCAAACCTATCTGGACATATGGTATCCAGCTCTGAGGTTGTGCCAAGCCGTCAAACACAAAAATTTTGCAGAGGGTACAATCCAAAATACTCCGAATGATCTTTAATGCGCCGTGACCCTGGCATACCGTATGTGGAGGAAGAAATTACCCGACTAACGAGAACCTATCTTGAACTGCTCCCTTACCACCCCAATGAAGAAACCAGACACCTGCACGCCCAACCCCAAATTACAAGACGGCTAAAGAAACAGTGGCCTACAGATGTGTTAAATCAGTGAGAGACAGATAATTTATTATATAAATATTCGGGAGTGCTATCGCTGGATATCATCTCCCCTCATGCATTATACATTCACCGCATTTACTTATAGCTACTTGTAGCAGGTTGTAAATCCCCAGATTTATTATAAAAGAAAAATTAGAACCACAAAAAAATCACATAGACTCTTTACAAAAAACTAATTACTATACACCTACTACAAATTTTCTAAAATATAGTTATAACATTGAGGTAACTTTTCATAATCGGATTTACTATTACATACTGGTAATTTTTATATACATCATTTCCAAAAGCTATCGTTTAGTAAAATATTTACTATCTAAAATTTTAGTGTTTTTATAATCAAATAAGTGATTTTTCCTGAAGAACGTTTTGTCAAAGCTGTACTTTTTGGTTTAATTCTCACATCAGATACATGTTGTACAATCCGATTTTTTAAAGGTTGCAATGTAGTTCCAATATATAATTTTGACAATCATTACAAGGAATTCGTTAAATAATATTTGCTTTCTGATTACATGGTGTAACTGATTTTAATTTTGAAATATATATATATATATATATATATATATATATATATATATATATATATATATATATATAGATTAGATAAGATTAAGACAGGGATTGGAGAGTTTAAACTTGTAATTTCTTTAGAACAATTTGAGATCAAGTATGATACGTTTACGATGCATTTAATTGATGTAATTTGGTATACGATTGATTAAATAAAGTTATTTCTGTAAGTACGATTAAGTACTTAGTTTTGTTTCATTAAATTACAGTTCATTAAAAGTATTTTGGCATTTGGATGTTTTACAGGTGTTTAACACATAGTGTAGAGTTTTGTTTATATTAGGGACATATTATAAGTAAGATAAAATGCAGGAAAAATGTTAAAATTCGAGAAGGGGTTACAATACGAACATAATTTAACCATTACTCACAATATAAATGGAAGTGGATGTGCGATAAACAAAGTGGTGCATAATAAACATTAAGAACATTGTACAGAACAATTTTACATAAAGAAATTTACATACAAATACATTTTATGTTAGATTTTGAAGAAATGTGTTAGACAATACGGTTTATTAAAGTGACTTAAATTTAGACAATACAAGCAAGGTGAACATTGAATATGATAAAGACAGATTTTATAAGTTATATGGATAACATTTTGGTTAATTTGAACGTTTTAAACGCAAATTATTTGTATATTTAAAATAAAGTTAGGTTAAGTTTTAAATTTAAGGTTTTTTACAAATTTATAGTTTTTTTAGATTAATATAAGCTTAAAATGATTTGTTAATGTGATTAATAGGAGGTTTTCCTCATTTCCATACAGTAATTTAACTTATACAAGTCATTTGAACATAAATTTTGTGAAATGGGGTTGACTATACAAATTTCCTATGTTAAACAGAATTTTCCTCTAAATTTAAGATTTTGGACATATAATAAATGTTTTCTAATACAAATTTTCGTCCAGATCACAAATATGTAGTTAATTTAAGTGTAGATAGTAAGATTTTTTAGATATAAGCAATTTCAGTTTAAAATAAGTCAATTCGTAGAATATTTAAGAGAGTTATACCAAGTTTGGTATCACATTGTGCAGAATTTAGCACAGATTTCATTTCTGTTTTTAAAATTTAAATCTATAGCTTTATAAAAAAGTTACAGCATAATTTATAATTTGGTTAAGTTTTCGAATTTATTCTGACCAATCATAGACTTGGTTACATTATTTGGATTTCTAAAATAAAATGAAAATATGGTAACTAACAGAAGGGTATATAAAGAATTGCTCCTGAGCAGAATCTCTCTATATTTTTCTATTTCATCCAGTTGTTTTGCAAAGTTTAAAAAAGTGTAGTGTTTGTGTTTAACAAGTAAGTTATTTAACCACAATTATTATCGGGAGATTTTAATACAAGTTTAACGGAGAGACGAGAATTTCAGAAACAATTGTTTTTAACCTACATTTGTTAAAATAAAGTTAGGTTACCGATATTTGTCCATGTTCGTAAAGATTATTACGAATTAAAGTTCACAGTTGTTACGATTAATGTTTGACGATTTTAAAAAAGTTCGTTTGTTTAATTTAATTTGTGGTTACGTTTTCCAAAATAAAATTGTAATCATTTTTTCTTCAAACTGGTATTTTATTCCTGCTGCGACATTTTAATAATTGATAATCCATTCGGATGCTAAAAAGAAAGTGATAACAATTTAAAATTTCTACAACCTTAAAACATTACATAAACCGATGATTTTGAAACATCTTAAAACAATTCAATAAATATCATTATCAATAAATTTTGTGGTTGAGTGAAACTTTTAAGCATATAATAAGTACGTTTACCACAACAAAGCAACCATCAATCCGAGGGCCAGTGTGATATTATTGGACGTATTGCAGCAGCGAACTTGGTGGATCAATAACTTCGATCATCAATTGGAAAGAGCTTACATGAATAATTGGAACCAGCTGTATGAAAACATCCGTTTGCAGATAGGACAATGCACATGTGAGTCAATTTTTAATCTTAACCCTGCTAGTTGTATCTTTGTTTGTGTGATTTCCTGCACTTATTATTTTTATGTATACGTGTAAATGTTTATGCAATAGTTGTGTAAACATCTGCAAAACAAGTAGAAATTTAGTTTTATTTCCAAATTTTAATTTCAATTATCCAGTTAAAATCACAATTTTAAGAAGTCATCATTTAACAAATCGGACAGTTTGGTACTTGAGTTCATTGAATTCGCAACGCATGCGTTATGGTACAAATTTTAATAAGGTACATTTAACATGTAGGATCTTTGATATAACGTGGAATCCACTTAATATAGAACCAGTTAATAATTCCCTTCAAATCAGAACCCCATCAAAGATTTCAATTTATTTTAATTCCATACTATACATTTCAATATATATATATATATATATATATATATATATATATATATATATATATCATATTATTCTTTTTACAATATAAATATTTGCGTACGTGTATACGTGGTGCGTGGCCTAAAAGTTTTCTTATTAATGTGCTGCGAGGAACCTCAAACTGTTGTTGTGCCTCTTTTTACCCAGCCATTCTCTTGCACGGCTCTTACACCTCTCTTTTCATTTTCATAATGACTTCTTTTGAACTTTTGTATCGTTCTTGATTTTCGGCATGATTGTGCTGAAACAAATCGAAGAATTAACTGATTTCGTTAAAATAATGACCATTCTTCACTACTGAATTTCCTATGTTCAGGGGACCACCCGGGAATCCACTATTCAAGTATATCATAATAAGTGTTTCAGTAGTGGTCGCCCCCTTGTAAAACTAACCTATCACACTAAGCCTCTGTAAGTCTTCAAAATTATTATTTACTTGCCCTACAATAGTAATGACAATTCTAACAACAGAATTTAGATAGTTAACAATAATTACTCAGTACATACGAAAAATGCATCAGATTCTACGTAACGTTCAAACAGCTGATTGAGGAACCACCATTTATATAAATGTCGTAACAGACTTTATACCATGGACAACTATCTTCTGCCAAATGTCACTGATTGAGTCGGACCTACTGGACATTTGAACCACGTTTTAATGACAGTTAAGCCAGTTGCACAGAAATTACGTTTTTTTTTCATTACCGGCACGGTCACCCTATATATGTAGGTACAGAAGGTTATGCAATCGACTTTTTATTTCACTAACGCTAACTCAAAGTTTTACCTCATTTTACAACGTTTGACAAAGTTTTGATGTGTGTGTGTGTGTGTGTGTGTGCGGGGGTACGTGCGTGCGTGCGTGTGTGAATGCCTGGATGTACATTAGTATCCACGATAAGAACAACAACACGTACGTACTTAAAATATCCTGTTTAAGCTTGTTTCCATTTATCCTGGAGCTGATTGGATTTCGGAAGAAATTCAGTGGCGGAGAGAGGGGATTTATTAGGAACAGTTTTGGTTTTTATAAAATATTTCTATTTTTACATAACTTTTCTTTATAAAGTTTCGTAATATAAAGTAAAATAAGACTAAAATTAATTAAATGGGATTGAAAATGTTTAAAGTGTATTATCGATTTTTTTTTGTTTGCATCAATTAACCTCCATCTGATATGTATTTTTAAACGTCCATCTGACATAGATAATTGTTTTTGTTTTTCCAATGTCGCCTATTTTCGATATGGATGTATTAAAATAGAGGTTCCATAATTGTAAAAAAATGATTATTAAAATTGTTTCATTTCATTTAAAAATATTAGATTTCACATTTTTTTTACAGAAGTGGAGTCTTAAGATTTACATTAAAGCGTTTTCAATGTGTACGGATTTAAAGCACAATTAATTTCAAAACTGAATTTAAGCGGTTCCCAATGGAATTCAGAAGCATTGTTAGTAGAACGCTTATCAATTTTTTATACGTTCTAACAGCTATCTATAATAATTTGTTATAAGTGGTGTTACAAAACGACAAAAGCCGCTTGCAATGAAAGTTTCATGAGGTTCGATAGCTGTAATGGGAGAAGTATTAAATAGTCAACCGCTATAACGGCAATGCCTGTATTATAGACCTTCACATACAATAAACAATTGAAATATCACTACATTTCGTTTTTAACTATGAAATATTTGTGCATATTATGTAATATAATAAAAGTTAATAATTTAAGCTAATGATAGATATGGGTTATTTTCAATCTAATTTTCTATGTGGAATATTGCAATTTAATGTGGAATGAAAACGGTAAGCGATTTTATAATTACACGTATATTAAAAATAGATAAATTGAGAAAGCATGCCGGCACACTTCGATCCAGCTAATGTGTAATAGGCTTGTGCCGAATTAATTATTATTTTTAACGCCTTTAATAAAGAATTCACGTACGAGCGTAAAGAGCACTAGACAGAGACAGTATTAGAAATAGATGAAAATTAGTAAAAATAAAAATACACATTTGGAACAGAGATATTGCCAATAAAATTAACTACTAATATTAAACATTTGCCGGAATACGTTCATTTTTATCATTATAAGGTTAAGGCCGTGTATAACTATTTAAAATCTCTACTCATAAAAGTGCAAACGGCATTTGAAAATATTTCCCTGATAATAAAATAAACTCAGTCCGTGAATAAATTTCGCGCGAATACGTCTAAGGTAAGTTTCCTGCGTCCAATTTAGTATTTTATCAAAAATTAAACAAACGTGATAAGAAGATAATTCTTTTTGTTGGCTGCTCTGATGATTTTGACACGTGAAATATGTAAGGCTAGTTTTTTACTTTCACCTATGGCAACGATGCCGTCTTTAGGTATACACAACTCAAAAATAATCGTTACCATAATATCACCCTAAATTATTCACTTCTATTGACTACAATCACAGCAAAAAATATCTGATGTGGAACACCTCACGACCTTTCAACCTACAAAATAGAAAAAAGAAATAATTTTAATAACATTTTTTTTGGATAATTATGCAACCTCTTTTATAATAACTTCGTCAGACAGAGGTTAATAGACATCTAGATAAAAATTGAAGGAAATGAAGTAGTTTTAATCCTAATCTTTTTGCGCAACTATGCTCTATCTGGTTGTTTACCTTGTCTGTTTCCACGACAGTAAGTTTTGTTTACTAGTTTCTAAGAATAAGTACAACGGTAAGTATTTTAGCGTTCTAGAACGGAAAGTAAATTTATTCAATTTTAAATAATAACGATTTTTATAATTTACCTATTAACATAAATATTGAAAGTAAAATTTCCAATTGTCACCGGAAGCTTATTTTGGAAAATAGATGCCGATGAAAAAATTTCAGTACCATCAACTGGAACCTCGTGCGATTCTCGCTACAACTAATGCACCCTTTCGAATAGCCCGATTAGTGCATTTCCCATTTAGATAATTTAAAAAGAAATGAAATAATTTTGCATTTTTTGGACGGAGATTTTTATATTTCTAATATGTCCAAATAGTTAACTTTATTATGTGCAATGTTAACAACAACAAACGATCGCTGAATATTTGTCTTCGTTATTTACAAATTGTTATAGAAACGAAACACGAACTAAGATAATTTGATATAACGAGGCCAATGTACATATGTACATATCGTTATTTATTAAGTACATATTTAAATCTGTTTAATAAATTTAGTGGCGCAAAAAACGTCATAAGCCTCTCAAACATTAAGGACTACCGTTCTCAGACAATAATTGGAGTCATTGCTTTGCTCCTCCTCCAAACAATTGTCTTCGATCGGTAAAACGTTCTTACTGTTATAGATACTTAATATACTATTTTAGGATAACTATACAACCTCTTTTAAATACGTTCAAAAACAGGCAACTTTGTGAAAACGTCAGAATGACGTTTAAAACTTCATGCCAGATAGAGATTAATAGATATAAATACATGTTAACAAAAAAAAAATTCCAAAGCCGCCCGCTTCAATAAGATATCAATAATACAGTTTAACAATTTTCGTTCATATTTAATGAATTTTTAGACTTACTTTGCGTTATATTA
>JARFJB010000218.1:11787500-11792500 GCA_036346205.1 Vesta saturnalis | reverse complement strand
CGTACTAGAAAGCTAACTTGCAGCATCGAGATTGCTTAGGGTTTTGCGGGTAGCTCTATGTCAGTAGAGGAGGTACAGATCCTTAAAATGATGAAGGTGAAGCAAAAAGTTAGGAGCGAAGAGGGCGCCAATTAGCAGTAATACAAAGTAGCCCTAAATATTCAAGTAGCATTTGTCATTGCTAAGCAACGAATGTAGTGAGTAATTTTTGGACTATTAGAAGAAGCACTACGAGTCCAAACAAAAAATCTAATATATTATTTCTATCCTTCGCAAAAAAAAAAAATAAAAAATTAAAATATAATAAATTGAAACATATAGTAACCCCAAAACTTAGTAGTTAGGTTAATGTAGTTTAAGTTAACTGTAGAAAGAGACCAATAATTCAAATACCCAGTCTAATAGTGTAATAAATAATGTTTAATTATGGATAAGCCAAGCGGTTGGTGTAAATTGAGAAGCGTCAAGATTTAAAGAAGTATGATTTCGGTTTGTAATGATTATTACATAGTCTACCCTCAAGGTACAGGTCTATTCAATACAATAAGAAACACGCTTTACAGTATCATTTATTTGATACTGTAAAGCGTGTTTCAAAAATCAATTCCAAGAATTGTACTAGATTTTATTGAATAGAACTGTACATGTGCAGATTAGCACTGTGTTTCAATAGTATATTTATAAGCATGACTGTCAATCATGCGTTACCATCATGTCTAATAGGTAGACAACAGCTTCTGACAAAATTAATAGTGATAATAATAACACAAATACAAGGCATCAATGTTAAACGGATTCACCTGTACAGAGATTTATTTATTTACAAGACCCTAAACAATTAAATGAAAGCTTGCATGTATAAAATTGACCTCATTTGACATATAAAGATGGTTATTTTACAAGCAAGTACTTATAAAGTTATGGATTAAATAACAACTCAAAATTTAGCATCAATAAAATACGGCCTCTGTGCATTAATATAGATGGAGGTTTGTGTGTGTTGGAAATAGTTTAGCCTTAAAGGTACCAGTAGCTAAACAAAAAGGATAGTGCGTTCCTATAGCAAAAGCATTAATTCATAGACAAAATAGATAATAGAAATGTTTCTTAAATACCTTACTTCGTGCAATGCGAAATTTAATAGCACAAATGTATTAACGGTATTATATTGACTTTAAGATATTAGTGCTACTAGAACTCTCCAATTATATCGATGATGGCTGTTAAGTTATGTTGATGGCTAGAATTAAAGAACGTTCTATAACAGAGAAGAAAAACTCAAAGCTCACTTGACATTATGTCCTGAACGAAACCGCTTGAAGGGAACGAAGCAATTATTTCATATAAAATCGACACAAGTCAATGGATTAAATAAAATCCAGAAAATATTTAAACTTCTTCAGGAATTAAAATGTCACAATCTTAAATCAAATTAAAAAAGAACGTTGAAATTGAACTTTGTACTGATTATTGCAAACTGCCAAACTGCAAAATACCAGTGACCACAAATCATAACAATAGATGTTATGCACGACCAATTAATTCAATAACAGGAAATTATGTAATACTGAAAAGTAATATAATTAAGGAAATACTTAATGACGAAATTACAGAAACATCCATAAACAAATGATTTTAACAGCTATTAAACTCACTTATGTTACAGTATAAGTAACGAACTTGATTATTTAAAATTTCTTTACATTGGAAACATATTTGTTTGTATAGTTTTCAAAGATCTTAAGGGACAAGCATTCCATAACATGGATTGCTTGTCCGTTAAGATATTGAAATTTAAATATTATCTAATAATTGACAGTATTTAATTTTTTTAGATGGAGGGCAGCATTTTTGAGATATACACAGTATTGTTTGATTTAATTGGATTGCCAATAAGGAGTCATGAAAGCAAGCTATATGCAGTTTATACTATACTTGTTCGGGTTGTTATGTTTACTCTTTGTACGAACGTTTTAATAACCTTTTTGAAAAATTTCAATAACACTTCTATTTTAATCGAAACTTTAGCTGTTGGAGGATCGCTTTGCGTATGCCTTATGAAGTATATCAGTATTTGGTTTGTCCTAGATGATTTCAAAGATAATTTAAACTTGTTAGACAGTGAAATTTTTTCAAGAAATAACAAACTAAGTGTTAAAGAAGTACAAAAATTAAATAAGAGATGTGAATTTTCTTTAGCGTGTAATTTCTTTGTTTTAAATTGGATTCCATTGGTGTATGTAATAGTGGCAAACATTCCAATTATAAAACAGAGAAGCAATAATCCCACAAATTGGACCTTACCATTCGGTGAAATTCCATTTTTTGATGTTACAAAAAGCCCAAGTTACGAAATTGCTTTATTTTATCAAAGCATTGCAACGTTTCTCTTATACACCACGTACACTGGATCTCTCGCTGCTTGTTCTTCTGTGGTTACGCGCTTATCATTCCATTGCAGAATATTACAAAATTGTATTAGAGGAATAATAGTTAATGGTAAATCAAAAATGAGATATAACAACGATAATGGAACAATGTTGAAATGGAAGTATCTCAAGGATGACGTTGAAAATATTGTCACTTACCACAACGCCATTACGAACCTTGCTCAGAAGTTTTCCGATATTTTTACTATAGTATACCTGATAGACTATTGTGCATTCATAGCTATCATAAGTTGTTACTCAATATATGCACTTATGGTATGTATTGCCTGTCGTTAACTAATATTACCTAAGTTATTTTTTAGCTTAACCCTTTAAGCATCAACTTCGTCCAAGTAGTTTGCACGTCGATGAATGGTGTTATATTAGCATTTATTACCGCTTATTGGCCTGAGGCATTTGTGACTTCATATTCAGGTATTGGTGATGCTTGTTATGACGTTGATTTTGTTCACACGGATCAACGTTTTCAAAAAGCGTTAATATCTGTTATACAAAGATCCCAAAATCCTATTTGTTTTATGATTGGAAATGTCACCGAATTGACATTTGAGACATTTATATCGGTAAGTTTTTGATGTAATTGTTATTGTTAGTATATTGTTTATTAAATAACTCTTCCATTTTTTAAATTTATTATGTTAATGCTTCCGTCACGAATTGTTGGGATGTTTTTTCATCTTGCTATTAGTGTGCAGAAATACCATCGTGCAAGAATCAACCTCAACTATTTTAATATTAGTGTAACATCCTTGAATCAATCACACAATTTGCTTTATAAAAATTCTAGCTTTATTCCCTATTCAATGACGAGTCAATACCAACATCTTCTTAAGTATTTGATAAGGAGACTGGGCGGATCGAGTAAGCTAGAAACCATCATACTAACGGTTCAAAGCCCTATAAAGGTGTAGGGTTGTGTAGTCAGATTAGCAGGGCCAGCTTTAGTCGAAGAAAGAAATAAGAAAAAGTTATGATGAGATTTGCACCGTGCAATACAAGGTTTTTGGAATCAAAGACCAAGCGCCGAAGATCTGAAGCAATAGAACTTAAATGACACACAACATATAAAAAAGAATGTCACTATGTTTGAGAAGAAAAATTCTAATGGTAATAAAACAGACAACCAGACACAAATAGCAGATTTGTGATAAGCAATGCAAAGCAGAAGAAAACCTTATAATACTTAGGAATTTTAATGGGGGGGGGCTCAGCAACATCGTACAAAATTTCACGAGAATATCTCAGCCAGCATAGTTTCTAATTAGAAGCAGAAAAATATCAAAACAAAAATACCAAAAACCATTTTTGTTTCGTTACTGGTTTGCAACGTAATGAGTCCCACACAGATTTATAAATAAGCAGTGAAACAATCACGTTTGATGCCGATGTTACAGTGAAACAGTAAAACAAGTCTCTGATCATGTGTTATTTTATTATATCCTTACGGTTGCGGTCCCTTATCGCTTCTAATGTGCAACGTAAACAGTATTGTTTCAGTAACGATTTGAAAAACTATTGCAACACATTTGAAACGATATTGCTTCAGTAGGGATTTAATTATCTGCTTCGTTTATTATTTGGTTTCAGGGAGTTACTGACACAATGATATGATTGTCAATGCTTGGGCATTTACTCAATTGTCACATTGTTAGATATCGCCATTGCATTGTAACGTTAAAGAATTATAAATATAATCACTTTTTTACCACATCTGACAAATTAAAATAAATGCATTTCATCTCAAATGCTAAACCTCACCCTCTCGCTGGTGCAACCTATTTGAACTAACGATGATCTGGCGACTGAGCGACCCCCTGAATAAGGAGCCAAATCCCACCTACCAACGGTTGATTCGGAGGGCGGAAGTGCTGGTGGGGAACAGGGCACTTCGTTGGCCATGAGAAGATAAATCACTTTAAAAGGTGGATGAGGGTCAACAACGATGAGATGTGGAAGGCAACGGTAATTCACCACATTTAGGATCTTAAGATATCCTAAGTCACAATAGTTAGAAACTAAAAGAAAACTATATGAGTTTTTCGTATATTAAATTCGGGTCTAGGGATAAATCTCCTCAATCGGTTCTCCGGGAGGGAAATGTACGAAGACATCTTACAAACAAAAGGGAGCAGAAAGTGTAAATCAAGTGAGATTTGGAACGTTCAATGTAAGAATAGGAACAATGGTCACTGAAAAAGGTCAGTCTGGCGTGAGA
The DNA here is from genome assembly GCA_036346205.1 of Vesta saturnalis. Classification (NCBI taxonomy): domain Eukaryota; kingdom Metazoa; phylum Arthropoda; class Insecta; order Coleoptera; family Lampyridae; genus Vesta; species Vesta saturnalis. The sequence continues at coordinate 11,787,835 of JARFJB010000218.1, read as the reverse complement.
AAAATAATATATGATTGTGATAGGAATATAGCTGTTCAATTGGAAGCGTTACCGAAGAAACCTCTAGTCATTCAAGTGTGTATGCATACTAGGGAACATGACGACGAAGGGACAGAAAAAATATTCGAACGGATAAGTAGTATAATGGAAAACTAGGGGCGAGGATGTTGTAATTTTGTGATGGAGGACTGGAATGCCCGTGTAGGAGAATAGGTTGTGAGCGGAGTAATGAGTCAATTTGGACTTGGTTCGACAAATTAATGCGGTGAGAAGCTGAGTTTTGCAAAGGAAATAAAATGATATCAACAACATGTTTAAATCACCATAATTGGAGG